>MU717521.1:40621-73725 GCA_026770625.1 Nicotiana glauca | reverse complement strand
GATCAAAAACCCAACCAAACGACGTCCGAATGACCTGAAAATTTGCAGACATATCCAAAATCACCTAACGAAGCTACTGCAACTCTCGAAATTCCGTTCCGATCTTTGGATCAAAATTTTACATATCAACCGGAATTCGACAAAATACTAACTTTCGGCATTTCTAGCCTAAAGGAGCTACGGGCTTCCAAAATACATTTCGAATACGCTCCCAACCCCGAAATCATCTAACGGAGCTAACGGAACCATCGGATTTCTATTTCGAGGTCGTGTTCACACTTCTCCGAATATGGACCATTTTTCAACTATTAAGCTCTCATTTAGGGACTAAGTGTCCAAAAATACTCCGAATCCTAATACCGAACGTCCCGGCAAACCAAAATAGCAGAAAGGCACTTAGGGGAAACAGTTAATAGGGGATCGGGGCGTAAATTCTAAAAACGACCGGCTGGGTCGTTACATGAATATCCACTCAAAGCTCATGATGCCCAATACTACCCGGCAGAGGTTGCCCAGAAGGTTCCTGACTCATACAAGCAGAGCCCTCGGGATGAGCTTCATGCTGAAAATGACTAGGTCATAGGAAAAGAAGGGCGAGATGAGATATCCAGGAAGCTGAAAAGCATAGAACAGTCCTTAAAGAACATGCAATGGATGGGAGACCAGGTTAACATGTCTTACAAAGAGTTGTGTATGTTCCCTGACGTTTGCCTACCCGTGGGGTTTAAAGTGCCAAAGTTTAACTTGTCTGATGGACGTAGAGACCCGGTAGCCCATTTGAGGTTTTATTACAGTAAAATGAGAAGTGTTGGCGAGAAAGATGAGTTGCTGATGGCGTATTTCAGTGAGAGCCTGACTGGGGCAGCTTTGAAATGGCATACTTATCAAGATGTCGGTAAGTGGCATACATGGGATGACATGGCTCAAGATTTTGTGCGACACTTTCAGTACAATATACACATTGTCCCAGACCGCTCCTCCCTATCTCAGATGGAAAAGAAACCCAAGGAAACTTTTAGGGACTTTTGGCTTAGATGGAACGAACAAGTTGCTTGGGACAGTCCTCCCATTGACAGAAAAGATGTTGCTGAGTCCCGCCAACGAAGAATCCAGTGGGCATTCTTGCTAAACGCTTTAAGCCTCTATACCCACCCCATTAACATGCCCAAGCTTCACATAATCCATCCCAGTATTATCTTCTGAACAACATCCGGCCATCTGTCCAACTACTAGATCACTCCCAAAGGTGAGCACCAACATCCCAAAATTCTCGTGCGCCTTCACAACATTGCCAAGCATCCAACAATTCTAGAAAAATGAGGCATGGAGGGAAACAAAGGCAAAGAAATAGTTTCATGCCCATCAGAGAATCCTACACAAACTTGTTTGAAAAGTTAAAACATTCTGTCCTGATTGAGCCTCTCCTAGGCTATACGCCAGACCCATATGCAAAAGGATTTCATCCTACTGTACGGTGCATGTACCACTCTAATGTCCAAGGGCAGAGCTTTGAAGATTGGCGTGCTTTGAAAAGGGGAATAGAAAAAATGTTTCAAGAAGGGGCAATTGTGATCAAGGACAGTGACATGGAGCATGAGAATTCTCTTGGGAACTTGCTGTTTAAAGCTAATGACATTGACATTGGTAATGGTCTTGGTAATATTGATGTGGAACTCAGTGGCTAAGATGCCGAGCTTGGTAATTTGAAAGACGCTCTTTTCTTAGTTAGCTAGGGAGGAGTTTTGGTTGTTTATTTTGTTGTCATTTTTGTTGTCTGGGTTATTTCAGGTTTGTAATCCAGATATTGTCTTGTGACTCAAACCCTTCTATCTTTTTATCTTTCCTGGTTTGTTTAGTCGTAGTAACTCGTTTAGTGCTGCCTAGGTTTGTTCCAGGGTTGTAAACCCAGTTTAGTGCTTGTTTTGTTGTTCAAATCCCTTCACCGTTTGTCTAATGCAATTTTCTATTTTTTGTTATTTATAGTCATTTCTGTTTAGTTCCCTTCTCCTTTATGGTTCTCTTCTTGCTCGCTCTAGTGACATGATATGCGCGCATAATTCTAGGCATGGTCTTAAAAGTTAGTTTAATCATGAAGCAGTGAAACAATTTTGAAGATGATAGGGACATTTGAGGGGAGTAAGTAAAGTGATTTTGAGATCATTTGAAGCCTGAAGTGTGTGAAACTGGGCAGATAATTTGGGAATTTAATAGGGTGGCAAGAATTTGTTAAAGTAGAGTGCCTTCCAGACGATTTGAAGCAAGCGACTTTGAGTTCAAGTGCACCTTAAGGAACAAGATAAAGTCAAGAAAGTTTTCTCCGAATTGACGGAGTATATCCATTGTAAAAAGGGAATCACCCAACGAGGGTTCTGTACTTGGCATGACGCTAAAGAAAGCGGAAGGCATATCAGTGATATCAACGTCGAAGCCAAAAAGAATATTGTGCATGATCTTCAACTTTATTTCAAGTTGAATGTGTTGTACTTGGCATTTTCAGGGATTGGCAGGCCCTCTTTCGGCTACCCAAACACTTTTACAATTTGATACCCTCTCGAGCCTGTACTAGTTTCTTTGACCTCCCCTCTTTTGAAATCAAGTTAGAGTCATAAAAAAAAAGTTTATGCCACAATAGGTTTATTTGAAAAGGTTCATACCAAAAGGAAAATCCAAAAAAAAAAAGAAAAAGAAAAAGATAAAATGGAAAAAGAAAAAGGGAAAAGAAAGAAAAAAAATAGAAAAGAGAAAAAGAAAAGAAATATAGCAGCAACAAAAGTAGTCTTGTGAACTACGTTTGACCCGATTCTTGTCACCAAAAGATACATAGGCAGCCTTAGGGTTCGAACATACCAAAAAAAAAATAAAAAATTTTCATAATCCCACAAAGTCGAGAGTGGGGCGGTCTTTCTTAGTAACTCCATCAAAGGAAAAGGAAAAAGAGAATAAAATTCCTTTGTTTTATAAATTGGGGAAAAGTTTTTAGAATGCATTCCAAAGGATGTAAATAAATTAACCCCGTTGTCTTAGTTATTTTGAGCCTTTATGATATCCTTTCTTTCTTATCCTGTCCAAAATCCACATTACAGTCGAAAAAGACCTCCCAGATAATCTTTGAGAGTGCAGAGTTAGCCATGCCAGGAGCATATTAGATTTTTACCATGGTTGATGGCTTGCCTTCTGTAGAATCAGAGGAAATAAGAAGAAAAGAACAAAATGAGAGAGTCTTATTGGTGAAAACCTTCACAGGCACCATAAGGCGATGGTGAGTTGAGAAAAAGAACAAAATGAGAGAGGCCTGATGGTGAAAACTCGTCAGGCACAATAAGTCGAATAAGGATCGTGAATCAGATTGGACAATCAGAGCATTGAAGCCCAGTTTCACGGCAAAAAGGTATAACAAGAGTTGAACACTAGACTTGCTTAACAGAATAGGCCACAGATGCATGTCATGATCATTAGAGTTGGTATCCACATTTGGTAGGTTTCTGCTTGTAGTTCTTTGTTAGGAATCATCCCTTTCCATTGTCCTTTACTCAGTTCCTTTTGTCTTGTTTACTTCTTCTTCCTGAGTCTGTTTGGTCAGAACGAGTGAGAAATGACTTCAAAATTTGCCACAAGCTTTCCAATTGCAAAAAACATGAACGGGCTAGCACATCAAAGTGTCATAAGTCAGGAAAGAACAACAAGCGCACTGAGTTGGTAACAATCAACATGCTTTGGGATTCATGTGAAATACAAAGGTTTGGTATATATCGATTCATGAACAGTGCAACAGATGGAGGGTGTTAGGTGAACGGATCAAAGATATTTTTTGTGAGAAGATTGACAAAGAAAGTGGTTACCCAGTGACAAGCAAGGTCTTCCAAGTAGAAATCAACGTTATTATGGCAAGTGAAGGAGCAATAGACCTCAAGTCCAAGGCCGGTGTTTTAAGTCAAGAAAGAATATCATGCGCATTGAAGGGATGGTAATTAACATGCTTTGGGATTCAAGAGAAACACAAATGTTCAGTACATGTCAATGCAAAAACACAATGCAATAGATGAATGGTATTGGGTTTGAACGGATCAGAGGTATTTTCCGTGATAAGGGTGACAGAGAAAGTGGTTAGTCAATAAACAAGCAAGGTCTTCGATTGGAAATCAAAGTTATCATGGGAAGTGAATGAGCAATCACCCTCAAAGTCAGGGCCACAAACCAACAACCATATTTAAGCTGACAAGATTTTACTTTGATTTGAAACTGGGGCACAAAATTTCATTTGTTTCGAAGAAAGCCTCCGTAAGGAAAAGCAAGCATCAGACAGGTTTGATCATAAATTTTCAGGACCCTCCTGGATAATGGGATGTAATTTTAAGACCTTCTTAGATAACAAGATTTAGCGAAAGTCATACCTTTAGAAGATATAATTTAGATTTAAAACTGTCATTTGATTAGAAGTTTTCATGACCCTCCTGGATAATGGGATCTACTTTTCAAATTTTGAGCAATATTTGGTCACATGATTCAATTAACACACACAGATGTGCCCAGCTACCAAACTGGGGCAGAAAATTTTTTTGTTTTGTCTCTTTTTGTTGAAGTCAGGCACCCATAAGGAGAGCAAGGGGAACAATACCAATTTTAAGGAAAAGAAGCAATTCAAGCGTCGGTAATTAGGATCCCACCTGGAGAACAAAGCAGATCAAGCATCGGTAATCCGGAGCCCATCTGGAGAACAAAACAGATCAAGCGTAGGTAATCAGGAGCCCACCCGGAGAACAAAGCAGATCAAGTGTCGGTAATCAGGAGCCCACCCAGAGAACAAAACAGATCTAGTGTCGGTAATCAGGAGCCCACCTGGAGAACAAAGCAGATCAAGTGTTGGTAATCAGGAACCCACCTGGAGAACAAAGTAGATCAAGTGTTGGTAATCAGGAGCCCACCTGGAGAACAAAGCATATCAAGTGTTGAAATCAGGAGCCCACCTGGAGAACAAAGCATATCAAGTATTGCTAATTAGGATCCAACCTGGAGAACAAAGCAGATCAAGTGTTGGTAATCAGGAGCCCACCTGGAGAAGAAAGTAGATCAAGTGTTGAAATCAGGAGCCCACCTGGAGAACAAAACAATTCAAGATCAGGAGCCCACCTGGAGAACAAAACAATTCAAGATCAGGAGCCCACCTGGAGAACAAAGCAACTCAAAGTGTTGGTAATCAGGCGCCCACCTGGAGAATACAAGTCAACAGGGCAACGTGAACCGCAAGATCAAGTTTGGAGATATATATAGGATTTTTGTAATGCATAGATCATAGTTTAGTTTAGCTTCTTTTTTATTTTGTCACGGTGTAATAAGGAGTTCAGAAAGTAGCAATAGCATCAGCAGCAACAGTGAAATCACAGCTTCATGGTAGTCCCAGCTACCGAAACTTCCCGAACTACACTGACCCAATTTCTTTATAGCCAAGGATATGTAGGCAACATCGGAAGCAGTGCGGTCAAATCTTTCAAAAATGCTTCCCGTAGAGTATTCAAACGTGCAAAAATCGCTCGTATCCACTCACTTTATCTTTTGCATGAAAACTCTTCGTGTTTTCGAACAAAGAGGGACAGCTGTGAACACATAATTTTTTTCTATATGAATTACTCCGATAAATTCAAGAAAAATAAATATTCCCCATCGTTTGCAATTTCGTAGATTTTTATAGAATTTTTGTTAATTGTTTGCATTTGTCTGCGCATGTTAATTTTGGTTAAATTATAAAAAATATAAAAATATATTGCATTTGCATTTAACTTTGCATTTTTAAAATTAATTAGTAATTTAGTTGCTTTACAAAAATAGAAAAAATCACAAAAAATAACTCATTTTTACACTTTTTAATTTGAGTTTCGAATTTTGGGAGTTTTTCTTTCAATTTGGTATTTAATTATTTGTGATAATTGTTAGTAAGGTTAATTAATTTAATATGGTAGGATAATTTGATTTAGGAATTAATTTAGGTTTTTATTTTTAGTTTTAATTTAAGGAAAAATTGGAAATTAAAAGAAAAGGAAAAGAATGAAAAAGAAATCTGATTTTAGGGCTTTTGCAATTAAATTTCCCAGGCCCAATCCATTTTTCCCAAAACCCAGCCCAGTCCAAGCCTAAAACCGCTCCCCTACCTGGTCTGATCCTCACTTGAGCTAAACGAACCAGTTTTGAAGGCTATCAATCTAGGCCGTTGAATTTGTTCAATCAGACGGTCCTGAAGTGGGGTGGATTTAGTATAATAGAATCTGAATCTCAGTACCACCAAACCCATCTCTCTCATTCACTTCAACCGTAGAGAATCCCACGCCAACCCTAGCGCCGCCCTATGATTCTATCATCCTCCGGTGGCGGCGCCACCACCAAATTGGCCAAAATTCACACCATAGAACCCTCTCCGTCTCCCCATCCCAAATCTCTAACCCTTTACGCTCGAATCGTAGCCAAACTCGTCGAATCTTGAATCAAGTTCAAGCCCTAAAATTCCAAACAAATTTAAACTCGAGACTTCAGTGAGGCTTGGATCTAGTTCGACGTTATTCATGTGTTCTTGATAAGAACACATGATTAATGTCAAACTTGACCGGGAAATTTTGAAGATTCGAAGTTTTTCTTGCATTTTTTACGGTCCGGGCTATTTTTAGGTATTTGGTCTTTAACTTCTGAGTTTTAACTTTCGTGTGAGTTTCTTTATCATCTTCTTCTATTTCTTTTGTGTTTCTTTTGATTTTTCTTTTTTCTTCACTATTTCTCCGATACTTCAATCTTTTTGCATTTTTTTCGTTTCAAGTTAATTAGTGTTTCTGTGATTGAATGTTAGTTCATTTGGCTTACCCTTTCTATTTGGGCCTCTGAAGCTTTTAGGTCAAAGAGTCTGTTGACTCCGTTTGGTCCCCTTCCTCCCCTTTTATTCAAAGTTTTCTGTGAAACCCCGAGTCAAATTTGTGCTCTAAAGAAAAGGTTTACCCATAATTTGTAGACTCAGACCCACTAAATGAATTTGGGTCAACTGACCCATGTTTTTGTCAGGTTTTCTGAAGTAAAAATAGGGTGCTTAGGGGGTAAATTGGAGAATCTAGGTAGTGGAATCTCTAAATAACTAATTAGGAGGCTTCCCAGAAGCTGTCAAGG
Source organism: Nicotiana glauca (assembly GCA_026770625.1). NCBI lineage: Eukaryota > Viridiplantae > Streptophyta > Magnoliopsida > Solanales > Solanaceae > Nicotiana > Nicotiana glauca. Next base: position 66,585 of record MU717521.1, on the reverse strand, counting down.
GGACTTGAATGAAAACCTAATTTTTACATTAAGGAGTCCTAAGAAAAAATAAAAATTGAAAAAGGTCAGAAGTGTAAAGCTGAATACACTTTTGCCGCCCTAAAGGCTTGCCTATAAAGGCACCTTACCTTCTATCCCAAGGCAGAGAAATTAAGGGATAAAAATTCAGAAAAATCAAAAACGGCTGGAAATTTCATAAAATTACTGTTCCATTGAATTTCTTCTCTGATTCTTGAGGTTTTCAATTTCTGAAGCAATTTCTGATTCATTTGGGGTTGAAATGGATTGAATTTAGGTTTGAAAAATCTGGTTTAAGTGTGCTATTTGGGTGACTATTCCATTGGTCTTCCTGGGCTAATTTCACTATCTAATTGATTGAATCTGGGTCTGACTTCTGCTATTGCTACGGCTGATCCCTCACTTCTTATTTCCTTTCATTTCCAGGTATTTGTCGACACATGGACATCAGTTGAATGTAACTTGAAGTTTGAATCTGAAATGTGATCAAATCTGGTGATTGTTTGTTGTTGAAGTCTCATCTCTCTCTCTTTAAATTTCATGCACGGCCTGTACTACTTAGCTTAGAAAGATCATGATAAGTATATTTATCAGTGAATAGGATATTACTAAATCTATAATCAGCTAATTCTTGTTGGATGTATCTTTTTAGTTTTTTTTTTGTTTTAGTTTAGTCTTGGTTTGAAATATGGAACAGATTATGGTTTAGTTGTTTGGATTTTATGAGTTAGAGCTTAATGTTGTGTATAAAAGGGAATTTTAAGGATATTTGCAAAGGGTATTTGCTTGAAGAGTTCAAGTCTTATGGTAGCTCAGTTGAAATCAGTGCATTATTTTGAGTAGCTTTCTGATCTTAGGTTATGGTATATAACTTCTCTTTGGAGACTAAATTAGTGAATCTTTGTTGTTCTTTCGAGATTATGGAATGTTGTTGGTATGAATTGTGATGGTATTAGATGATAGATAACAAAAATGAATTGATGTTTGGATTGTAGCTTCTGCATAAAAAGTGACGATAGGCGTGTTCAAATCAGTAATTGTTTGATTTTCCTAAAAGCAACATGATTTGTAAATTCAAATACAAATACTTGATATTCTGTGCTATGTGTGGACTCGAACTAAAGTCTCAATGTCTGCTGAAACTGGTCCACTTTTCAATTTGGGATCCCTCTTGGGTCCGATGTGGATTGTCATGGTATTGTTATTTGGATAACCTTACGTTTGGCAGGTTATTGGGCCTCATGCTAGGCCCACACATTATTTCTGAATCATCAACCCCTTTCTTTGTTTTTTTTTTAAATATAATCCTTTTAGTCATTTTGGACATAGTAGAATCCCAGCCCCTAATGCTTCGATAATTAAATTTTCTTTGGATATAACTTTGGGCCCTCGAGAGTTTATCTTGAATTCCCTTTAAAATTGGAGATGAGGCGTGCTGTGCCAACTATAATCTAAAAAGCATGGCCCTCATTTAATTAATATTTTTATCCTTAGAAATCAAGGCGTACTATTTAGTGAATCTTCCATGGCCCTCGCAAAGCTACAAATACGTAGTTTCTTTAGGCACGATATTTTAATAATTTACCTTCCTAAACTCGGGAGCGCATTTATGTGACCCAAATCCAAATCTCAACAATATTAGATAAAATATGTTGAGAGCCATGGGTGCATTTATGTGACATTGTTCAAGACGTATTTAAATGACGATGCAATTTTTCCTAAAAAATAATTAAAAGCGGTTATAAAGTTTCAAATTGCACAATAGGCTAAAACATGTGTTAAAATCAGTTAATAGGCCAATTATAACAGTTGAGCGACCGTGCTAGAACCATGAAACTCGAGAATGCCTAACACCTTCTACCGAGTTAACAGAATTCCCTACCCAAATTTCTGTGTTCGCGGATTGTAAAATAGAGTCAATATTTTCCTCAATTCGGGATTTGAATCGGTGACTTGGGACACCAATAATTATTCCAAGTTGCGACTCTGAGTCCTTAATAAATAATCCCATTTCGATTATCACTTTAAGTTGGAAAAAACTCCCTTATATCCCTTTCTAGGGGTGTAGGTAAAAAGGAGGTGGGACACCATAAAGTATAGTGTGTCGTGCATCAAAAAAATTTCCTTGCTTAAGTCATCCTCAAAATTTGCCTCTGCAAGTCATAACTAATCCATAAATATACCTCAGATTAAAACTAATACAGCACATAACCATGCAATCCAATCAATGATAGTAGACTCCCTTACTTGTCTCGAAACCGTAGAACAAAACATCCAATACCCACGGTAACCTTTACTTCATAAATACCATGATCTCGCATTGTAACTTAGACAAATCCTTCATGAACTCATGTAGCGCTAATTATACAAATACTTTAAATAACTTCCTAAGCTCATATTCGTCCTCGTGATAGTCAAGACAACTTCCCCAAGCGATCCAAACTCAAATTGCAACACATGTAACACTCTCCACAAAACATTATAAGAAGCCCACATCCGGCGATTACGCCGCAGGTGATAACGCACCTGCTTAATTAGCCTCAAACATGCATCTCCCTATACCCTTTCGCATCCACCACTACTAGGCAATCACTTAATCTTCCTGAGTCTAAAATCGTCAACAAGAAATGAGAATCTACTTCATTCCACAAATGAACAACATGAAAGAATCCCTCTAAACACTCTTAAGTCAAGACTATATAACACATCCAATGAAATTGAGCATTGATACTCCTTTCACATCCCAAGAAAAATCTTCCCATAATTTAAAACCATCTGAACAAATGCCGCAGTCACATCATACATATTATGTATCTATCCAACCACTAAGCAACCTTTAACTCTCACTTTTGGACACAACCGGACATATGAGTCCAACAAGTGTATATTCGCATAACTGAAATGAACGAGCCCAAGCTGCAGCCAAAACTCGGCCTCAAGTCCTCTATACTAGCTAGCCTAAAACCACCACACCAAGTGCATATCTCGCACCTAATCCGTGGAATCGTAAGTCGTAGATGCACAACTAATACCGAGTTCTCACATATGCATATGAGTGAGTGGAAGGAATTTAAAGAGATACAATTCAAGTTGAATCAATGCCGAACGATAAGGAAAGAAAGATGGGAAGTTTATCCTAAATGACCTGTAGCCTCTCGAAGAAAGGTATGGACATCATCATACCAATCCAACTCTGCTAGACATTTTCTCATGACTCGTAGAATCTACGAACCTAGAGCTCTAATACCAACTTGTCATGACCCAAAATCCAACTAGTCATGATGGCACCTAACCCACCCCCTAGGTAAGCCGAATAACAATAAACACAATTTAATAACAAAATTTAGAGTCAAGAATGAAATAACTGAATCTTTATACTACTCTCCAAGGATTGATAGTACAAGTCATGAGCCATTAAGACATAGGTTTACAAAACTGAATTGAAATAATTAGAACATCTGTTTGGAATGTAAATAAAGATAATCCAAATCTAAACCTACCAAGGACAAGTGATAGCCACAACTGGAATGCATGACTTCTTTAATGCCAGCTTTGTCCATACACGGTAGCATCAACACCAAGATCTACATGCAAGGTACGGAAGTTTTCTATGAGTACGACTGACCCCATGTTCTAAATAAGTATCCTAACTAACCTTGGTGAGGTACAAGAATCAAGAAATATAAATGATACTCAACAACACCTGTACAGTTCATAATCCCAACAAGTATAGAACATATATGTAATACCCTGTACATTCATCTTAAGTATGAATGAGTTAAAGGAGTATTAAGGTAATATTTTGGACATGTGAAGTCCCATCTAAATGATTATGGGTGAAAATAGTTGTTTCAAAATCAATATGGAAAGTGAGGTGCATACGATTTGACAAAATTGACTAAGTTTGCAGAAGGTCTGTCTTCCAGTAGGTTTTAGTGAAAATGTGAAAGGAATTTGGGAAACTTCAAAGCATGAAAGCTGTAGGCCATTGAAATAGCTTTCCAACAAAATATTGTGGAGTCCAAACGGAGCTCTGTGCAAAATGTTATTCCTATTTTACAGAATGGTGCGTAACTACCGCGGTCCTGCCGCGTTTTCACCGCGACCGCGGTGGACGACTTGGGAAGTTATTTTTTTAGCATTATTTCGTCCCCCACAGCCCCAAAACATAAAAACTTACTCCAGAAAGTAAAGCTCTCAAAAACCTAACTCCTTAAAGGTCCCTCCATCATCCAAGGTAAGTTCTAATGATCATTCGAAGTTTATTTTCATTCCCCAACACCTATTAACATGAGTAAATCCTCCATATCATTAGATATTAGATTGGGACATCATTGTTGAGAGAAGGAAGCCTAGAACTCAAATTCAAAGGGTTTGAACTTCAAGAAGGTATTGTCTTCACCCTCTAATTGATTCTAACATTGGTTTAATGATTATAAATCCTAGTTCATGAGATATGAGATGTTGAATTTGATAGAAAAGCATGAACAATTATAAGGTTGGGGTATTGATTGTTGATTATTGGTTAAGGGTGTTGGTTACCTTATGGGTGATGAAGAATAATGTTGATTATAATCGTTTGAGACTTTAGAATTTAATTAGGAACAAGAGAATGGGTTGTAGGGTGTAGAAAAACCATTAATAAGGACTATGAAGCTTTATGCCACCAAGTGTTTAAGAAGATGCCTAAGTAACCAAAACATTAGTATTTTTGCTATTATGGAATCCTTTTGACTTGTATTGATATAGATTAAAGTTGAAAGGGTTGGCGGATGTTGTATTATGCTCAAGAGCATGAAGTTAAGGTATGTGAGGCTAACTCTCTATGTTTGGGAATTTTAATGATTCTCCCAACACTACGTTTCTTTTACGACGTCACTAATTGCCTCAGAAATATAGTTAAGCCTAGTTCCTTGAATAGTTGTAGAACTTCTATTCTCTAGTTTCATAACTCGTTCACCACTTTCATTCTAAACGTTGTGAGCTCAGTTCGTATTCACTATGGACTTGGGTTTGATGCCCTCGAATCTTTGCATAGATTACTCAGTGTGCCATAAACAGTTGAAGTTTAAGTATTCATAATCAGTTCAAGAATACATGTCTCAATCTAGTCCTATTTAGTATTCTAGAATTATGTAACTCAGTGTGATCCAGTATTCTATTATCATGTAACTCAGTGTGATTAAGTATTTCACTATCATGTATTGCAGTTTGATTCTCAGTTCCTGAATGTTGAACACCTGTATTTGGGGCTAAGGCCGTAGTTTATATGCTTTATGCATACTTGGGCTTGATGCCGTAGTTTATTATGCATATCTAGGCCTGAGGTCGTAGTTTATGCTTTATGCATGTTTGGGGCTGAGACCGTAGTGTATGCTTTATGCATTTTTGGGCTTGAGGCCGTAGTTATGTATGCGTATACTTGGGCCCGAGGCCGTAGCTTATTCAGAGAAACAGATTGTTCATCATTCAGAAGAGGGAGTATTCATATCCTTACTTACTTTGTTCAGTTCGATTATCAGATATCATTTCAATTATCAGTTATCAGTTCAGTTATTAGTTATCATTTCAGTTATTAGTTATTATTTTAGTTATCAATTATCATTTCGGTTATCAATTATCAGTTATCAGTCATCATTTCTGTTATCAGTTATCAGCTATTGTTTTAGTTTCTGTTTAAATAGTTATCATTTTCATATCAATTATAAATTCTCAGTTATCAACTTAGTTTCTGTTTCAGTATTTACAATTCTTTCTTTTAGTTGCTTTACATACCAGCACAATTCAAATGTACTGATGTCCTTTTTGCTCGGGGCCTGCATCTTACGATGCAGGTAATGATTTACAGGTTGATAATTCAGAGTGCTAGGATTCTCGTACCAGCTATTTGGTGATCCCCAGTTATTCGGGGCATTATCATTACCTTACAGTCCTCAGTATTTTCAGGCAGTCAGTGTTTTTAGTATTTCATTAGAGGCTTCATAGACTAGAGTAATAGTTAGACAGAGTCACACGCTTTTCATGTTAAGCTATGTTGGCTACAAATATGTTTCAGAATTGTATTAGTATTTTGGCACTTTGATTTATATCATCCAGACCTTCAATATATCAGCATGTGTTAGTTTATCTTCCGCATTCAGTATGTTATGATAACACATGTTGATTCAGCCAGCCAGTTGGTTCGCTAGATCACATATAGTCAGGTACCGAGTGCCATGTTACATCCAGGCCTAGGTTCGGGGCGTGACAAAGCTTGGTAGCAGAGCACTAGGTTCAAGAGTCCTAGGGAGTCTATGAAGCCGTGTCTCGTGGAGTTTCCATTATATATGTGTGCTGGCAACTCATACAAACAGTTAACTACCAAGACATCTAGGATTTCCTCATTTCTTTCTACTCTAGATCGTGACACGAAGCTTAGGCAATAGTTAACCTTCTCTTCCTATCGAATTCCAAGCGTATCGGATGCCCATGTTATGCGCAGGAGAAACACAAGGTCCTAGAGAGGATAATTGCCCATTGGGGTATAATTATGGAGTATAGGTTGGTAAATATGAGACTCTAGAGGATGTTAAAAGTGGGATTCAATGGATAGTAGTATCTTTGTCACAAAGTACAAAAACAGTTATGGTATCCTATGGTTATCAATTTACCTCAGTTACTAGTTATATAGTCTTATAGTTAGCAAGTTGTGGTTATTCAATTCTCCAATATTCACTTATATGTTTACCGACTATCTAATTTTCAATGAATCAAAATTTCTGATGACTTGTGAGTATACGATGATGAATATGGGTGCTCAAAGAAAATGTAAGTAGTTGTGATTATAGCAAAATCTTCACATATTTTAGGTCTGGATTAGGACCAAGACTCACCGGATGGCGAAGGAAGTGATTTTTTAGATGATGGTATAATTTGAAAGATAAGTTTGTGCATGATAGTGTATTCGTATGTGTTTTACCTCCTAGAACAACTTCATTTAATTTTTGGAAATGGATCCACAAGTTGGATGACGATAGTTCAGATGTCAGACCTAAATATTGGTCACTATAGTTTGGATAGAAAAGAGCCTGAGGGTAAAAAACCTAGGAGTCAAAAACGATTGTTATTATTAGAGATGTATTTTTCGTAGAACTCATGAAAATGACTAGAAGATATGATATATGCAATGAGAACCAAGAGCAGCCAATAGTGAATTTTAGGGAATGATTTTAAGTTGTTCATATTTATTCAAATGAGAACTAGAAGTACCACGTTAGTAAGTTACTATAAGAAGCAGCTATTGGTGTAAGATAAAAGATATGGCAGTTCCCCCTTAGGTTATAGGACTAAATGATTACCCGGGATGTTTATAGTATGATATGATTTAGTGTTGTATAAAAAGTTTGGGGTTAGATATTCCAATTTCATTTAAAGCAGATGAATTCCCTAAGTGCGATCCTTGCACATGGTTTAGGAAAAAAAAGGATAGTATGCGACCGTAGAACAGGGGCGGATGGTGAGGGAAGTTGGAATAACCGTATGCTTCACTTTAGTTATTCAAAGTAGAGCAAGAAAACATGATGGTAGCAGGTGGTTAGTAAAAGAATGGTAAGTATGTTTTGAGTTGTATAGTGAATTAGCACTTTCAACAGAGCTAGTAGGGGTTACAATTTGATTCACTTAGCCAGGTTAACTCTAGTGAGTGGATGACAATTTGAAATACCGAACGTGTGTTAAAACCAAAAGAGTTTAAGTTAAACCCGAAGTACAGTAGCAGTGGAAAAAAAATATTAACTAGCAGTGAAAGCACAAACTACAGAAAAATAGCCTTTATGAATTATCATAATGTGGTTTCTCTGGGATTGACAGTGTGAGTAGAGTTAATTTATTAAGATTGTATATGATAGTTTTAAATACATTAGATCCCGTTAAGTGAATAATTTAGTTTCCCTAATAAGAAAGATTTTTTGGAAGTAAGTTGGAAGATGAGTCATCATTGACGTAGAGTGCAAAGAATTGCAGAAAACAAGGGAAGTTATTTGAATCCCAACAAAAAGAGAAGGATCCACAAGTATAAGACCTTTAGTCTAAGGGGTGATGTGAAATTTTTCAGTAAGTCCAGTTAGAGATTTGAAACCCGAATAGTTAGCATGGGATATGAAAAAGAAAATCAGTTTGGTAATAAGGAAAAATTATATAATTACCACAGTGATTATGTCCAACATGTGTAAGAAAAACAAATTGAGTAGAGTGATCACCGAGTTTAGTTATTGATGATAAAGTGATCACAAAAAGCTATAAAATCATGCCCAGTTATGTATCAAGAGGGTAGTGCCATTGCACGAGACTCTTGTATTCAGAGTACTGGTTAAAGACTCAGCTCGCAACAATTCTATAAGTGTTTTTAGGAAGTTCTCAAGAAGATAAAGTGTGGGAAGTATAACTCATGATTGAGGTAGATAAGAGAACTCTGGTAAAAGAAGTTCACCAACCAAGATAGGAGTTTGACTTCGGACTCTAAAGATGATGGAGTTTTTGTCTAGAACAAGACTTGTTCCCTCTTAGTAGCCGTTGAGAAGGAGGAACAATTTGATGATCCTACACATTGCAGTTTAAAGAGAAGATTCACAAGTATAAGATGATGACTTTTGAATAAGAGGGAGATGATGGTACTTTGAGGTACTAGGACAGATTGTGTCTCCCAGACGTAGATGGACTTAAAGAGGGAAGATCATGTTAGAAGCCCATAATTCTAGGTATTCTTTAATCCAGGTTCCCAAATATGCATCATGACAAAGGAGATTTATTGGTTGAACGACATAAAAAAGAACGTTGTAGACTTTATGGCCAGGTAGAGCATTTTATTTAAACAGTTGAGGATATGTCCTTGATGTTAAAAGTAATTCGGATGATCACATACTTCTCATTGACCTTGCTAATAATAACACCTACCAATTCAGTACCAAGATGGCACCGTGCGAAACTCTGTATGTGAGAAGGTGTAGATCTCCAATTGGTTGGTTCAGGTTGGTGATTGGGTGTTTTTGAAAGTTTGCCTATGAATAGCATTATGAGATCAGGGAAGAAGGGAAAGCATAGCCCCTACTATATTGGGCCATATAGAATCTTGCGAAAGATCGGTCAATTAGCTTATGAGTTGGAGTTGCCACCAGAATTAGTGGTGGTACAACCAGTATTTCACGTGTCATGTTATAACATTCAAGTTTCCAGCACTCAAATATTCATGTCAGTTCAGTACTCAGATACTCATGCCAGTTCAGTACTCAGATATTCAAGTCAGTTCAATACTCATCTACGCATGTCAGTCCAATACTTAGATATTCATGCTAGCTTAGTACTCTGATATTGATGTTAGTTCAATTCTCAAATATTCATGCCAGTTCAATATTCAGATATCCATGTTATTTCAGTATTCACATATCCATGGAAGACCAATATTCAGTCAAAGTAGCAGTCATTAAGTTCAGTATAACAATAGTTCAGTAATCATGTATTCATTCATTTTAGTATGCAAGTGTTAATGAAAGTTCATGTTTGCACCAGACTCGTTCAAGATCCGGAGTTAGCAAAAGTTATAGTCAAGACAATCATTCAAGGACGAATGATCCCAAGGGGGAGATAATATGATACCCCATAAATTCGGCTTAAGTATGAATGAGTTAAAAGAGTAGCAAGGTTATATTTTGGACACGTGAAGTCCCATCGAAATGATTATGGGTGAAAATAGTTTTTTCAAAATCAATATGGAAAGTGAGGTGCATAATATTTGATAAAATCGACTAAGTTTTTAGAAGGTATGTCTTCCAATGGTTTTAATGAAAATATGTAAGGAATTTGGGAAAATTCAAAGCATGAAAGTTATAGGCCTTCGAATAGCTTTCCAACGATATATTTTGGAGCCCAAACAGAGCTCTGTGCAAAACGTTATGCCTGTTTTACAGAATAGTGCGTAACCACCGCGGTCCTGCCGCATTTTCACCGTGACTGTCGTGGTGATGCAGTGTCCCAGCTATTTACTGTGGTCGGGACCGCGGTCGTGCCAACTGGGACGCGATGGCCAACTTGGGAAGTCTATTTTTAGCCCTATTTCGTCCCCACAGCCCCAAAACATAAACACTTGCTCTAGAAAGTAAAGCTCTTAAAAACCTAACTCCTTAAAGGTCCCTCCACCATCCAAGGTAAGTTCTAATGGTCATTCTAAGTTTATTTCAATTTACCAACACCTTATTAACATGGGTAAACCCTCCATATCATTAGATATTTGATTGGGACATCATTGTTGAGAGAAGGAAGCCTAGAACTCGAATTCAAAGAATTTGAACTTCAAAAAGGTAATGTCTTCACCCTTTAATTTATTCTAGCATTGGTTTAACGATTATAAATCCTAGTTGATGAGATATAAGTTGTTGGGTTTGATAGAAAAGCATGAACGATTATAGGGTTAGGGTGTTGATGATTTATTTCTAGTTAAGGGTGTTGGTTACCTTATGGGTGATGAAGAATAATGTTGATTATAATCGTATGAGACTTTAGAATTTAACTAGGAACAAGAGATTGGGTTGTGGGGTATAGAAACACCATTTATAAGGACTTAAGCTTTATGCCACCAAGTGTTTGAGAAGATGCCTAAGTAATCAAAACATGAGTATTTTTGCTAATATGGAATCCCTTTGGCTTTAATTGATATAGATTAAAGTTGAAAGGGTTGGCGAATGTTGTATTATGCTCAAGAGTAGGAAGTTAAGGTGTGTGAGGCTAACTATCTATGTTTGGGAATTTTAATGATTCTCCTTATACTACGTTTCTTTTACGACGTCACTAATTGCCTCAGAAATATAGTTAAGCCTAGTTCCTTGAATAGTTGTAGAACTTCTATTATTTAGCTTCACAACTCGTTCACCACTTTCATTCTAAACGTTGTGAGCTCAGTTCGTATTCACTATAGACTTGGGTTTGATGCCCCCGAGTCTTAGTATAGATTACTCAGTATGTCATAAACAGTTTTAGTTTTAGTGTTCATAATCCGTTCAAGAATACATGTCTCAATCTAGTCCTATTAAATTTTCCAGTATTATGTAACTCAATGTGATACAGTATTCCATTATGATGTAACTCAGTTAGATTCAGTATTTTACTATCATGTATTGTAGTTTGATTCTCAATTCCTGAATGTTGAACACTTGTATTTGGTCCCGAGGCCATAGTTTATATGATTTATGCATACTTGGGCCCGAGGCCGTAGTTTATGCTTTATGCATATTTGGGCCTGAGGTCGTAGTTTATGCTTTATGCATTTTTGGGCCTGAGGACGTAGTTATGTATACGTATACTGTGTCCTGAGGCCGTAGCTTGCGCACATATATATTGGGCCCGAGGCGTAGCTTATTCATATAAATAGGTTGTTCATCATTTAGAAGAGGGAGTATTCATATCCTTACTTCCTTTGTTCTGTTCAGTTATCAGTTATCATTTCAGTTATCAGTTATCAGTTTAGTTATCAGTTATCATTTCTGTTATCAGTTATTAGTTATTATTTCAGTTATCAGTTATCATTTCAGTTATCTGTTATCAGTTATCAGTTATCATTTCAGTTATCAGTCATCATTTTAGTTATCAGTTATCAGTTATCAGCTATCATTCAGTTTCTGTTTCAATAGTTATCATTTCAATACCAATTATCAATTCTAAGTTATCAACTTAGTTTCAGTTTCAGCATTTACAATTCTTTCTTTCAGTTGCTTTACATACCAGTGCAATTCAAATGTGATGACGTCCCTTTTTCCTAGGGCATGCATCTCACGATGCAGGTAATGATTTATAGGTTGACGATTCAGAGTGCTAGGATTCTCGTACCAGCTATTTGGTGATCCCTAGTTATTTTGGGGCATTATCATTACCTTATAGTCCTCAGTATTTTAAAACGGTCAGTGTTTTCAGTATTTCATTAGAGGCTTCATAATAGAGTAACAGTTAGACGGTGCCACATGCTTTTCATATTAAGCTATATTGGCTACAAATATGTTTCAGAACTGTATTAGTATTTAGGCATTTTGATTTATATCATCCAGACTTTTAGTATATCAGCATGTGTTAGTTTATCTTCCGCATTCAGTATGTTATGATACCACATGTTGATTCAGCCAGCCAGTTGGTTCGCTCAGTCACATGTAGTCAGGCACCGAGTGCCGTGTTACGTCGAGGCCCAAGTTTGAGGCGTGACAATATATATGATTAATTAGGAAAATCTCAGGTATAAACGCTTTGATGCCTAAGTCCTTTGTTTTAACGTGTTTTACTTAGTCAGTGATCCAACATGTAAAGATGATCTGCAAGTATCTTAAGTAAACAGGTTAACGAAATTACAAGTAATGGTGAAATGCAATAACCTATTATCATTCCGTTGCAACTCGCAACCCGAGACAATAACAATAAGTCGATAATCCCTATTGTGCTGTGCAACCCAATCCAATGACAATAACCAACTCTCCCAGAGCTCACATACACATGAAACTCCTCGATTTGTCACAATCCTCATGTACACCATAAAGAGAGAAACATGAGAGGGTGACCCAAGGGGGATGGATCCTTATCCACACGCAAGCATGGCTATTTCAATGTGCTACCAGTCCGATGTGTTCATAGGCTCAATATCATAATACGCCCGGCATGGTCACGGGAACAACACAATCTGCCCGGCGTGGTCACACGCATCCAGTCAATCATATAACACATGAGAAAATAAATAAGAATACGGGTATGTCATGAATAAAATAACAAATCTCATGCTCATGGAGTAGAATAAATGAAATGCTAAAGCGTAGGCATGTGTAAAGTTTGCTATCATAGCTCAAATTAGCAATTTCATCACAAAATAGCATTTAACAAGTTTATTCATGGGTTAAACATCTATGTAGCCTCAAATATAGCTTATATAGTTCACAATAATGGCACAAATATGATAAATATCATAGTTTAAATCTTAACAATCAATTCTAGGTTGATCATAGCCTAAGAACAACCCGAGCATGGATAAATACCCCCAATATCAGCAAAGGGCTCAAACTCCACACATGTGCGCACTCATATCACGTAGATATCATAAATAATTTTGGAAACTAGTGCCTCAACCATGTTCAGATAATATACTTATCTCAATCAAGTCAAATCAATTACCGGGCAAGACTCAATTCTCTATCAGATCCAACCCGCACAAATCAACCTCCGAACGGCTCAAAACTAGGCAAAATCATCTCCGAAACATCAAATAATGCTCATTAAAACAAACCTAACCGAGAAAGGTTAAATTTTTAATCAAATAATAAAATTAAACCCTAGGCCCGCACCCTAGAACCTGTCAAAAAATATAAATTCCAATAACTCATTTAATTCTGAGTCCAATCATACGGATTTCACTCAAATCTGATTCTGACTCTATGTTCAAAACTCAAAAATTCACTTTAGTAAAGCTTAGACAAAACCGTCCAATTTCTCTTTGAAAATTGATGTGGTGAAAATCACCTCCAAAATCGTCTAAATTCGAGCTCCATAGCTCAAAATGTGATAAAATAACTAAAAGGTCTGAAATAAAGTACTTTCATGCGCTGCCCAATGGTACTCTACGCAATCATAGTAGTGACCTCATGATCGCGATGCACAAATATATGGTGCCACAATTAACTCTACGCATTCGTGGCACAAACCTCGCAAATACGATGCACAAAGATGACAAAACTATGTGAATATGGGAGCAACGTCATGAGCACGAAGAGAAAACAATCGATTGCTTAGCTCAGCCCATCACTACGTGAATGCGTTGAAGAAGATGTGAATGTGAACAAGACCAGTCCCTATAACCAACACGAACACAATCACCAAGTTGTGAATGCAATGAAGTAAATCACCCAGCTCCTATAACACACTACATGATCGTGGTCTCCTATTCGCGATCTCGATAAGGAACTGAAACACTAGAAATCAACATAACATAACAGTGCGAAAATGAGCTGAATTTTGTCTAAAACTCACCCTAGCCACTCGGGACGCTATCCAAATACGACAACAAGTTTCAAAAAATAACACGAACCTACTCGAGGCCTCAAATCACACATAACAACATCGAAATGATGAATTTGACCATAAATAAAACTTGATGAATGTTTGAACTTTCACCTTCCCAAACTCGTGCCAAACTATACCAAATGAACCCAGAATGACCTCAAATTTTGTACACAAGTACCAAATAACATAACAAAGCTATTACAAATCCTTGGAACCACAATCCAAAACCCTAAATCATCTAAGTCAGCTCTCGGTGAAACTTATGAACATTCCAAACCTTCAAATTTTAAACGTTTTCTAAATAGTGCTGAGACCTTCTAGAAACATTGAAATGCAAATTTGGGCATGCACTCAAGTCAAAAATCATTATATAGACCTAATGTAACTATCAAAACTTCAATCTGAGGTCAAATATGCAAAATCACAACATCAAGGTGTCAAGGATAATCCCAAAGATACTTAATATAAAACCTTCACAATGGAGTTCAAATCAAAACAAAAGTGCGGAAAAGATAGCCCGATATCGGGGTGTCAATAGCCATCAGCATCTTCTACAATCTTCATGACAATATCGAGACTAAAATAGTTTGGAATGTAACTAAATACAACTAAAGGAAGATAAGAGGGAGAAGAGCATGCCTGTGATCACCAGGCAGCTACTTTTCTATCTCCAAGAAAATTTGCACTAGAATAGTCAACAACCGCTACCGTGTCCAGATACTCTTAGATCTGCATACAAGGTGTAGGGAGTAACGTGAGTATGCCAACTCAGTAAGTAAAAACAATAAATAAAAGCTGAGAAGTAGTGGCGAGCAATAATTCATGTGAAGTTCATATCACAACATAGTAAGAATACAGTGTGCCTTTAAAACGGTAGGATGAATCAAATCGGCTTGTTTCAATCCAGTTCTAGTAAAATCAATTTGACAACATCTTTCAAAGATTTTAGAACAAGGGTTCAAATTAAGAGAAAGTAAATTGATGAAATCATAGATAGTCCCTCGGGAAAACATCTCTCGTATACAGCCCCTCGGGCAAACCTCTCCATCACTCATATACAACCCCTTGAGAAAATATCACCATCTCTCATGCCTCCCAGTCAGTCAGCACTCGGCACTGGACAATCTCACTATATAGGTACCCGTGCTCCTTAGGGATGTGCAGACTTCGAAGGGCCTCCTTCAGCGTAAGCGCTATAACAAGCCAATCATGGCATAAGTCAATTAGGACCTCGACCTCACTCAGTCATGAATAAGTAAAACATGATGCGGTGTGCAGCCCTATCCTATAAATATCTTCACAAGCAAGGCCCTCAACCTTACTCAGTCATAACCTCTCCATCTTCTCGAGCTCTCAGAAAACAAGGCATTCAACAAAACAACATTTATATGATGCATTAAAAAGGAGTAACAGAGACTGAGTTATGCTGTAATTAAGTATAAACATGACTAAGTATAGATATCCAATCGAAAACAAAGAGAGAATAGCAATAAAAGACCTCTAAGGGTCCTATGTCATCGAGCCTGATTTTACAAAAATTCTTTCTAAAACACATAAGAAGTAGGTAGTTTCAAAAATAAAAATCCAACTTTATAGTAGATACAGGTTGAACCAAGTGATATTCACCAGCAGTGCACACCCACACGCATATCACCTAGCATGCGAGCCACCTTAAAATAGTCACATGACATAAAATCCAGGGTTTCATACCCTCAGGACTAAATTTACAATCCTTACTTACCTCAAGCCGATCAAATCTATACTCTGCGATTCTCTTCCCCTCGACTCGGCCTACAAATGCTCTGAATCTATTCAAAACCAGTAAAATACCATCAATACGTACTAATGGAGTGAATTCCACAACAAAAACTAGCAAATTAGACTAAGAACCCGAAATTGGTTCAGACCCGGCTCCCGTGCCCACGTCTCAAAATCCGACAAAAGTCACAAAATTAGAAAGCCCATTCACTCATGAGTCCATACATACAAAATTTATCGAAATCCGACTCATTTGGCCCCTCAAATCCTCAAATCAAACTCTCTAATTTTCAAGCCCTAATTTCTCAAATTTCTAGCTCAAATTTCCAATTAGAGGATGAATAAAGCGATAGATTCATGGAACGTATACCATTATAGGTTAGAATCATTTACCCCAACGTTGCTCCTTGAAACCTCTCGCAAAATCGCCTTTCCTGAGCTCTTCAAACTCAAAATAAAAAATGGAGAATAAAACCTCGAGTTAGGGATTTATTCCTAGCAAAACCTCACCTACGGTCCCATTTTTGCATCTACAGGACCACATCTGTGAAGTGGGCTTTGCTTATACAGAATTTCATTAATTGTCTTCTTGCACTTCCGCGATTGCCTGACCGCATCTGTAGTCATCACAGATTTGGGGACAAAGCCACACCTGCGATCTAGATGCATACCTGCGCCTCAAATTCACTTCTCCAAACCTTGCACCTAGGGTTCAAACTCCGCAAGTGCAGTTAAGAAAGAACCAGTAGCTTCAGCTGCATTGTCCAAATTCCAAATTCTCCGTTAACCATCCAAAATCATCCTGAGCTCCTCGGGAAAACCAATATTACCAACAAGTGATATATCAACATACAAACTTAGTCAAACCTTCACATCACTCAAAACAACATCAAAACACCAAGTTACACTCGGATTCAAGCCTAAGAACTTCTAAACTTTCAAATTTCACAAATGGTGCAAAAACCTATCTAATCACGTCTTAATGACCTAAAATTTTGCACACAAGTCAAAAACGACACAACAGACCTATTCCAACTTTCAAAATTACATTTCAACCCCGATATCAAAATTTCCACTACCGACCAAAATTGCCAAAAATCCAACTTTCGTCAATTCAAGCCTAATTCTACCATAGGCCTCTAAATCACATTCCGAATGTGCTACCAAGTCCAAAGTCACATAGTGGAGCTAACGGGACCACAAAATCCTAATTCAAGATCGTTTACATATAAAACAACATCCGGTCAACTTGCCCAACTTAAGCCTTCACAAAGAGACTAGGTGTCTCAAATCTTTTCTGAAACCACTCCAGACCCAAACCAACTAACTCAAAATATCTTAATATAGCTGAAGGACACAAAAAGAAGCAGAAAATAGGGGAACGTGGTTGTAACTCTCGAAATGACGATCCATGTCATTACATCCTCCCTCTCTTAAACAAACATTCGTCCTCGAATGGGTCTAGAAACATACCTGGAGTCTCAAATAGGTGTGGATATCTGCTCTACCTCTCCCGCTTGGTCTTCCAAGTAGCATCCTCCACAGGCTGACCTCTACACTGCACTTTCACTGAAGCTATATCTTTCAATCTCAACTTTCGTACCTGCTGCTCTAAAATAGCCACTAGCTCCACATCATAAGTCAAATCACCATCTAACTGTACCGTGTTGAAATGCAAGACATGAGACGGATCGCTGATATACTTCTAGAGCATAGATACATGAAATACTAGATGTACACCCAACAAGCTAGGTGGAAAAGCAAGCTCTTAACACATCTCTCGCCCATCTTCCTAAATCTCATGACACCGTTCATTGGTGAAACCTGCGGTAGAACCTTCTTCCCAACCATATAAGACACATCACGCATAACTTTTTTGTGTTGACTGTGCTGTACAAAGCCACTCCTGAATCACTTTCACCTTGTCCAAAGCATCCTGTACTAAGTCTGTACCCAAAAGCCTAGCGTTGCCCGACTCAAACCAACCTATTCGAGATCTTCACCATCTCCCATATAAAGCCTCATACAAAGCCATTTGAATACTCGAATGATAAATGTTGTTATATGCAAACTTTGCGAGTGGCAGAAACTAGTCCCATAAACCCCCAGAATCAATAACACAAGCGCGCAACATGTTCTCCAATATCTGAATAGTGTGCTCGGACTGCCCGTCCGTCTGAGGATGAAATGCCATGCTCCACACAACCTCAGTGCCCAACTCTCGCTGCACGGTCTCCAAAACTGCGATATAAGCTGCGTGCCTCTATTTGATATGATGGAAACTGCCACTCCATGAAGGTGAACAATCTCTCTGATGTAAATCTCAGCCAATCGCTCTGATTAATAGGTAGTACACACATGAATGAAGTGCACGAGCTTGGTCAGTCGATCCATAATCACTCAAATAGCATCAAAATTTCTCAAATTTCGTGAGAGTCCAACTTCGAAATCCATGGTGATCTGCTCCCACTTCTACTATGGAATCTCTATTTGCTGAAGCGAGCCACCCGATCTCTAATGCTCATGTTTCTCCTGCTGACAATTTAGACACCGAGAACAAACCCCACTATATCTTTGTTCATCCTTCTCCACCAATAGTGATATCTAGGTACATCATCGCGGTACTCGGATGGATGAAATACTGCGAGCTATGGGCCTCCTCTTGCATCAACTCCTGAAGTCCATCTACATTGGTTACACATACTCGGCCCTACATTCTCAATACTCCATAATCACCAAAAGTCACATCTCTGGCATCACCATGCAGAACCTTTTCCTTGAGGACAAGAAAATAAGGATCATCATACTGGCGCTCTCTAATACGATCAAACAAGGAAAACCGAGAAACCACACAAGCTAGGACCGACTGGGCTCCAAAATATCCAATATCACAAACCGATTGGCTGAATATCTA
Source organism: Nicotiana glauca (assembly GCA_026770625.1). NCBI lineage: Eukaryota > Viridiplantae > Streptophyta > Magnoliopsida > Solanales > Solanaceae > Nicotiana > Nicotiana glauca. Next base: position 47,837 of record MU717521.1, on the reverse strand, counting down.
CTGCAAGAGTTCTCTCCCCAACAAGAAGAAATACAAGACTACCCATACGCTCTGCCTTCCTACTCAAGGCATCGACCACCACATTTTCCTTTCACGGATGGTACAAAATAATAATATCATAGTCCTTTAGAAGCTCCAATAACCTACGTTGCCGCAAATTGAGATTGTTCTATTTGAATAAGTGCTGAAGGATATGATGATCAGTAAACATATGACAAGACACACCATAGAGATAATGCCTCCAAATCTTCAACGCGAACAATGTAGCCAATTCCAACTTGTCACGACTCAAAAACTAACCTTGTCGTGATGGCGCCTATTGTGGTACTAGGAAAGCCGATAAATTATCAAAAGAAACCGATATTTTCATTTCAAAGATAATCCCAAAGGAATTTAATATAAAACCTTCATAAAGAAGTTCAAATCAAAACAATAGTGCGGAAAAGAAAGCCCTACATTAGGGTGTTACTAGTCATGAACTTCTATTACAATTTGTCTAATAATATCAACACTAACATAGTATGGAAAGTAACTAAATACAACTAAAGGAAGATAAGATGGAGAAGAGCAAGGCTGCGATCGCCGGGCAGCTACCTTGCTATCTCCAAGAAAATCTGCAACTGAAATAGTCAACAACCAGTACCGTGTCCAGATACACCTGGATATGCACACAAGTTGCAGGGAGTAACATGAATATGTCAACTCAATAAGTAACAACAGTAAATAAAGACTTAGAAGTAGTGATGAGCAATAATGCATGTAAAGTTCATATCGCAACTCAATAAAAATACGGTATGCCTTTAAAACTATAGTTTGAATCAAATCAGCTTGTTTAAATCCAGTTCAAGTAAAATCAAATTTTAAAAATCTTTCAATGATTTTAGAACAAGAGTTAAGAGCAAGAGAGAGTAAAACAATGAAACCATGAACAGCCCCTCGGGCAAACATCTCCCGTATTTAGCCCCTCGGGAAAACCTCACCATCTCTCATGCCTCCCACTCACTCAGCACTCGGCAATTGACATTCGCACTCAATAGATACCTAAGCTCATTAGGGGTTTGCAGACTCCGGAGGCGCTACTTCAGCCCAAGCGCTATAACAAGCCAATCATGGCTTAAATCAATCAGGCCCTCGGCCTCACTCAGTCATGAATAAGTAAAACATGCTGCAGCATGCAGCTCGATTCAATAAATATCCTCACAAATCAGGCGCTCGAACTCACTCAGTTATAACCTCTCCAACCTCTCGGGCTCTCAGAAAATAGGGCATTTAGCCCAAACAACATTTATATGTTGCATTAAAACGGATTAGTAGAGACTGAGTTATGTAGTACTTAAGTGAACACATGACCAAGTATAGATTTCTAATCAAAAACAATGAGAGGATAGAAATAAAAGACCTCAAAGGGTCCAAACAACACTTGCATAAGGCCTAAACATGGCATCAAACCTGATTTACAGAAATTCTTTCTAAAACATGTAAGAAACATGTAGTTTCAACAAAATATCCAACTTTACAGTAGATACGGGATGGACCAAGTCAAAATCCTCAATGGTGCACGCCCACACGCCCGTCATCTAGCATGTGTGCCACCTCAAAATAGTCACATGACACAAAATCTAGGGTTTCATACCCTCAGGACTAGATTTACAATCGTTACTTACCTCAAGCCAATCAAATTTGTACTCCTCGAGGCTCTTGCCCCTCAACTCGTCCTCCAAATGCTCCGAATCTATTCACAACCAGTACAATACCATCAGTATATACTAATGGAATGAATTCCTGAAGAAAAACTATCAAATTAGACCAAGAACCTGAAATTGGTTCAGAACTGGGCCCGTGTCTCAAAGTCCGACCAGAAGTCACAAAATTAGAAAGCACATTCACTCTGGATTCCATACGTAAGAAATTTATCAAAATCCGATTCCATTTATCCCCACAAATCCTCAAATCAAACTTTCCAATTTTCAAGCCCTAAATTCCCAAATTTCTAGCTCAAATTCATATGTAGATGATGAATAAAGCCATAGATTCATGAAATTTATACCACTATAGGTTAGAACCACTTACCTCAACGCTGCTCCTTGAAATCCTTCAAAAAATTGCCTCTCTATCGAGCTCTTCAAACTCAAAATCGAAAATGGAGAACAAAATCTCGAGTTAGGGTTTTGTGCCTAGAAAAACCACACATGCAGTCCCATTTTCACGTCTACTAGACCGTATCTGCGAAGTGGGCTCCGCTTCTCTGGAATTTCATTAAAAGTCTGCTTCTGTCCTGCAATCTCCTAACCGTATCTGAGGTCATTGCAGATGCGGGAACCAAGACGCACCTGCGATCAGCTGCGCACTTGCACCTCAAATCCAGTTCTACGAACCTCGCAACTATGGTTCAAACTCCGCAAGTGCGGTTCAGAAAGAACAAGCAGTTTCAATGGCATTTTCCAAATTCCAAATTCTCGGTTAACCATCCGAAATCATCCAGAGCTCCTCGAGACTTCAACCAAGCATACCAATATGTTATATATCAACGTACAAACTTAGTCGAGCCTTTGCATCACTTAAAAAATGTCAAAACACCAAGTTACACTCGGATTCAAGCCTAAGAACTTTTGAACTTTCAAATTTTACAAACAACGTCGAAACCTATCAAATCAAGTCAGAATTACCTCAAATTTTGCACATAAGTCAAAATGACACTAGGGACCTGTTTCAACTTTCATAATTCCATTCCGATCCTGATATCAAAATTTTCACTACCGACCAAAATCGCCAAAATTCCAACTTTCGCCAATTAAAGCGGAATTCTACCCCGGGCCTTCAAATCACATTCCGATCGCGTTCACAAGTCCAAAATTAGCTAGCAGGGCTAAAAAAACTATAAAATCCAAATCCAAGATCGTTTACGCATAAGTTAACATCTGGTCAACTTTTCCAACTTAAGCCTTCACAATAGAGACCAAGTGTCTCAAATCCTTTCCGAAACTACTCCAAACCTAAACCAACTGACACGACATATCATAATATAGCTGAAGGACACAAAAAGAAGTAGAAAATGGGAGAAAAGGGCTATAACTCTCGAAACGACAGCTCGAGTCGTTACAGGTTCAAGTCATAAATAAATCATACAGAGCTACTCAAGATATTAAACAAATGAACATAATACAAATACTAAAAATGGCCGGTCAGATCGTTATAAGAACTGATTAAGACTCGATACATAGATGATACAAATACAATACATAGTTGATACAACTTCTTTTTTATCAAATAGATGTATAATTTACAAATTATACTTGCAACACGCTTTTAAATGATAGAACAAAATATCTATTTATATCTAAAATTCAAAAGACACTCTGTAGTGATACAGTTCTTGATATATTAGATCAATTTAATGCTATATCATATCTTAGTAAAGTAAAATAGCAAGTAATTCTAAGCTTAGCATATTTCATCCTCTCTTTCGGTTATTTATACATGTTTTCCTGTTGTGATTTATTGTCCACAATGTCCACATGAATTGGACCTTTTTCGTTCCCTTTTAGACACTGGCTTGCACCTCCCTTCCATGGCCTTCCTATTGATTTAGTCACATCTGGTGGCAAGACTGTTTCATCTAAAACTTCAACAGGAATTTTCATGAACAGGAACCAGATAAATTGGAATTTTATAGGTCTTCAAGAGATACTTCTTGGTGTAGTACTGTCATGCCCTAACATTGGGAGGCGTGACCGGCGCTCAATTGAGTGAAACCAACTGAGCAAGCCTTATTAACACTTTCTACCCAACTCAACACAATTAAGGAAACCATGCCTTTGTTTATTTAGACAATAGCAAAATCGAACATTCAACATTGTTAGTTCATTTTTATATCACAAACCTTAAATCATGGCTAAGCTTCCAAGATTTTATACAATTATAGTTTAGAAGAACTAGAGTATAGAGTTACAACACAGTTCGTTACCCCATCCCACACCCATACATAACCCACACAAACATCTACGCAGCTTCTATGGATACAAAAGACAAATTATGACAACGTTGATAACAAAGCCCCGGCTATACCTCAAAAGTGGAAATCTACAACAAAAGATGTACAACATAACCCCTTCAAGTAAAAGGGGCTCACCAAGACTTTGGGAGGAGGACACTCTGCTACGCGCAATCAACACTATCCGCTATGGAGCCACCTACATTCATTTAAAATATAGGGCCCCCGACAAAAAGGACATTAGTAAAATGGAATAGTACTAATATGTATAACTAAACACCATCTAGATAGATAGAACTTTCACACAAGAATAAGGAAAAACTTTAAACGATCACAATATTATCAAATAAAAGGATCATACAATTTTCACATCTTTTTTTCCATAGCATTTAGTTTGGGGCATTTCATACTGTTCATCATTGTTCACAATACCACTGCTATCCTGAGTGGAGCCCGATCTCGATCCAATCGGCTAGGTTGCTTCATTTGAGACATGTACTCCAATCACAATCTGATTTTCCCCTTTTTCGGAATTCAATATCAGCATAATACACCATGTATGCGGTATGGCATCCGATCTCGGCCCGATCGTCTAGGCCGCCTTACCAAGGCATTGTTCCCTTGTCATTACTCATCTCGTTTCAATCTTTGTTTCATATATATTATTTCATAGGAACTTGGGGCCACAACTATCACATCATTTTTGGCACTAGGCCACATTTCACATCATTCCCAATTTCAGTGTTAGCTTTGCAATTTAGGATAATAGGTACATACGAGAGCAATTAAAATTATAAGCATAGATAAGATTTCACATAGGTGGCACAACATACGCAACTTCAATCTTGATATAAGGTCTAAGTATTTCAATACATGATTCATATTCTTTGCACCTTTTCAAGTTATCAATAATAACACATTGATCATACTGAGACACATCTTTCATGTATATAAAGTTGCAACATCAATTCATGTGAAATAACAATCAATACAACAATTGACATTTAATCTTACCACATTTACACAAACATGAACGGAGCTCAATTTCTAAAAAGGCGGGGTTTTAGCCATGCATACCTCAATTGAGCTTTCCTTAATCCTATAATATTTTGGAATGTTCGCAACTTCAATCTCCTGGGATGAAGATTTAGGTGCCTTACTTGATTATCTTCAATGTTTTAACAAGAATTTGTGGAGCAATTTTTGATAAAATACACTTCCTCTCTCTTAGACCCTTTTTCTCACTCTAAAAGCACTAGGAAACAAGCTCAAAATGAGCCATTGCATAACATATAACGACAGGGGGTCGGGTTTAAAATTTAAAAATCTGTAGCCCCGACTCAGATCTGCGGTCGCATATATGATCGCATACTTGACATGCGGCCCGCGAAATGGACCGCAAAAATGTCTTTAAAAACCTAAACAAACTGCCCGGCTATGCGATAAGAATATGGTCTGCATACCCGTTCTACGGTCGCATAATTCACCGTAGAACCGCCCCTCGCAAAATTTCAAGGGGATTATGAGATGACTATACGGCCCGCATATTGATTATGCAATCGCATAGTTGGCCGCATAGTTGACCTCAAAATTACCATCAAACTACCTGACTCTGCGACAACTATGCAATTCGCATTGCTATTATGCAACCGCATAATGGACCGCATAAATGCAGTTTTCTGGAAAACATTATTCCTTAACTTTTAACGCATAAATCAGTCCAAAGGGTCCGAACCGCGGCAAACTCTCGGGTTTTGAGTAGAAATTTTCATGGGGCCTTACAAGTACACCGAGCAATACTCAATGTAATCCATATATTTGTATTTTAATACTACCCAAGCATGTGCACATGGCAGCACATCCAACCGAAACCTTCTACAACTGCAAGTTTGATCTTTTTGGACCATCATTCTCTACTTACCCTTGTCAAGTACTGAATATAAGTAACTCATCGAATGGGTCACCTACAAAATTTATCAAGTATCATTAGCAGTGCTAAACAAATTAATGAGGATTACATATTATGTGCACAAGTAAGTATCTACAGATGCTAGTCATACCTTCATCCGATATGGCAGTTCGAGATTGTGTATCATCTTTGTATCTTATTTTTCCCAAGATTAGTAAAGGACTCTATTGCATACTTTTGGTTTGTAATGTTCCATTGTTCGATCAATTGCCTCATGTTCTCCAACAAAGGTAGTTCCCTAGCAACCTTGGGCACTGCATTGATCGACTCTGCAGTGTTTGAAGTCATTGCCAATGTTCCATTGATAGTATAATATGCTCTGGACCATCTTTCACACCCAAAATTGATTAACTAATCTTTGACCCTCTTATAAATTCTCTCTATCTCTGCAATGTTTTAATCAAACTTCTCAACTGTGTATGCTTTTGACATAGCAAGGAATATGTCTTTGAGCCCCAAATGTTTCTTCTTTTAATTTTTCTTTACATTATTCCTTAGATGCCATATGCAGACACATTGATGTTCTTGAGGATATAAAATTTCTGCAACATTTTCAATACCTTTCAAGTCTATCCGAAACTATGTACATTCCCTCCCTTTCCTCAAATGCAACCATGAACCTCGTAAAAAAAAATACCCAGGAAGAAATATTCTTTGAATCTACTATGACATATGCGAGTGGTAGGATACTACCTAATATAATGAATCATATAAACATATGTGATTATATACATGAATAATATATATTTTTTGCATTATTATTATTATATTTTACATGCTGGATCTTGTGTCATGACCCCAGTTTTCCTTCCATGTAATGTCGTGACGGCACTTAGTCTCTACGACTAGGTAAGCATAACTATTTGCAGAAAAAAAAAAACAAAATACGAAAACGAATAAAATAAAGATAAAACAAAATAAAAACGTTTAAGATGTCGCTCGACATAAATCAATACATGTTCTAAAAAACTAAATCAACTCCCAAAACCTGGAATCTCATGAAATCACATGCTGAGAAACACTACATAAGGTTCTAACTCCAGAATGTCTAGTCAAAAGAAGGTACAGAAGATCTATAGCTAACAGAGGGAATCGAGAGAGACTTCTCGATTTGCAGACGCGACAGATATACCTCAAAGTCTCTGAAGGTCGTGTTGCCTCACTAACAGTATGGCTGACCCGATGAACCTGGATCTGCACACGAAAAATATGTGCAGGCAAGGGCATGAGTACACTACGACGATACCTAGTAAGTT
>MU717521.1:7604-28961 GCA_026770625.1 Nicotiana glauca | reverse complement strand
ATTAACAATTTTACTAACGATTTTAGATGCTAGGCAAAAACCCTAACTCGTGCCAAATGATGAGTCACGACCTGTACAGCAAAATGGAATATTCTTAAATTCCCAGCCCAGGGTTACAATTAATTTGATGGAAATACACATGGGTTAGGCAGTCTTCATCTATAATCGCTCCTCCGAGTCCCGCATATTTTTCTATTTCAGGAGAAGGACCAAGTTAAGAGGTAAGTGCTCGAGGCTTCATACTTCACCGCTCAAACACTTGGGGGACTGTATATTAAATACAGAACAGATACGTGCGGAAAATAGATGCGTAAATCAAGCTACAAAGAGACAAGTGTCGAGCAGAGGTTTGCAATCCCAGCATAAGCATACATCATAGTATTCTTTCCCATGAGAACAACAAGAGTCACCTCTCAAACTCATGAGTCACTTCTCGAACCCTTCCTAATACATGAAGATGGGGTCATGACTATACACTAAAATGGGTTATGAAGAAAAAACCTTGTTTGAATTATATTTACTTTGTAAAAATCTGTTACAAGAAAAACAGTTACGAGAAAGTTATAGATGTACTTTAATACATGTAATACTCAAAAGCTTGTTCAAGTTCATGAATAAAAACTTGTCAAAGTTGTTTTATACAAAACATGTGTATTCCTATTTCTTTCATCCTATTATAACACCATTATGAAGTTGAGACATCTTCTTCATTAAGTGTCGATATATGAAAAGGACCCTCTTTTTATAAACCTCATGTTAATAACTCATGAGAAAAATCATAAAGCATTTTCAAAGGATAAAAATGCTAAACTATTCTGTAAGTCCTAAGTAGATAAGAAAAAGGCAAGAATAGAATATATTGAAGTACTAAGAAAACTTCTTATAAAAGACTAAGTAAAACTTAGTCACGCAAAATGTCTTTACAAATGCCCCATTAAGATAACTGGGGACTTAACCCAAAAAAAAAATCCCTTAAAATTCAAGGGATAAAACCACCAATTAAATCAAAAAAGACAAAGGAGTAAAGTTTTCAACTTGTCACTGAAGGGGTTGGAACTTCTGAAGTTGCAATAATAACTTCATTTTCAGAAACAGCTGCAGGTACGGTATTAAACTCTGAAGAAGTAGTAGCAGTTAGGCTTGAAGTGTTAAGGTCACCGAGGGAAGCAAGAGTCACGGGAGTGTCAACTTCCACAGATTGAATCAGTGAAGTTTCACCCTCGGGGGCCGGAATCATAACATTTTCAACTTCAATAGAAGTGGCTCCTTCATTTGAAGGTTCTTCAGCCACAGGAGTTTCATCTGCTGGAGAAGGAAAGTCAAGTGGTTGTTGAGTCATCTCAATGGTCTTCAAAACTTTGGCCAATTCCGATTCTAAATTGAAGTTTTCTTGACTAGCCTCAGTTAAGGCATCACGGTGGGAGTTTAGAAAGGCCCAGCTCACCTCTGTATTAAAGCTCTCCCCAAGAAGCGTATAATCCCTTTCCCACGAAGTAAGATCATTCTTCAACGTTTGGTTTTCAGTCAAAGTGGAATTAAGGGTAGCTTCAAGAGAGGCACGAGAATCTTCTAAGGCACGAACCTTATCAGAGGAAGCTTGTAAATCAACCTGAGCCTGAGACAAGTTTTGCACCAGCTCTCCCGCATATTCTTCTTTTTTACTCAACGATACTTTGAGTTCTCTAATCTCTTCACATGACTTTGACAACTGTTCAGAAAAAGAACACTCCAGTCGCTCTTTATCCTTCTCCGCTTTGCTAAAAGAAGCCTTTACTCCCGCTAGTTCAGAAGTCAGAATTTGTTTCTGTTGCTCCAGGTTACGGTTGCTCTCTTGCAAATCCTTTATCTTTTTCTGAGCATTTTTAAACTGCTATTTCCAATTGGTTGCTTCAAGTTCAGCTTCTCTAGCTATCTTCTAAGCCTCAAGAAAAGTTCGATCAGATTCACGGGCCTTCTTCTCTAAAAGGGAAATTCTTCGCATCAATCTCGTACCAATAAGGTTAGCCTGCAAAAACAGCACATAAAAGTGAGAATAAAAAAGAAAGAGCTTTTTTAAAGTAAAGGGAGAATACCTTCAATGTACAATGAACTATATCGTTCATCAAAGTCAGACAACTATGACTGTCCATCTTCCTTTTCTCAATTTCCCCAATTAAGGGTTCAAGCCAAACATCTGCTCCACCTAACTTCCTCAAAAGACTGCTATCAGCAGGAACCTCAAGTGTCACGCTCCTCATGGCCATGCTTCTATTACTAGAACCCTCCTCAGCATGACTAACAGAGGAAATGGAAGCTATAGAAGGAGGAACAGTAGAAGAGGTGAAAATAGCAGGATTTGAAGAAATTGAGGCAGGTAAGGGGGCAGAAATTGATAAAGAGATAGGAACAAACAAAGTAGGTAGGGAAACACTTGAAATCAGGGGAGGAACGGAAGGAACAGGAATGGAAGATGAAAGAGGGATTTCATCTAAAACCGGACCTAATTCACCACTTTCAAAACCCTCAATAAAAAGGCGTTGAATGGATTCAGGGGTGTCCCTTGGAGCGGTTTCTTCATCGGAGCTAATAGTAACGGGCTCAGAGGCACGAGCAAGAGAGACTTCAGTTTCATCCTCAGAAATAACGTGCCTCCTAGTCCTGGGACGAGCTGTCAAAGAGGTATCTTCATCTTCATCAATGTCAGAATCCTCTTCAACTATTTTCCTCTTTGCCAGCGAGGCTTGTGTCCTCTCCAAAGCTAGGGGAGTACTGGAAGAAGCTCTAAGAGTAATAGCCACTTCAGCTGACATCCCTCGAATAGCAAATCCTGACAATAAAAAGGATAGAAAATTAAAAGAGGGGAAAAAGTTTAACACACGAGAAGCAAAGAGAGATGTATACCGTGGGTCTTAACTTTCCAACCATGTTTGTTGGAAATTGATTTCCAAGTTCGTGCCTCCATAGGCACATCTTTCAAGATGGCATCTACCCAAACGCGGAAGTTAGGAACGGGCTCCACATCTCCCATGGTTGCTACAAAAAGCAAAGGAATAATAATGGGATTAGAAAAGGAACTGAAATAACGAAAACAGATAGGGTAAGAAATAAAATACTTACGTTCCAAGTTCTATTTTTCAGGAAAGGGAATATTTGATTCACCCACCAAATCAACTGTGGGAACAGTAACAAACCGTGTGTACCAGCCGCGGTCATTATTATCTTCAGGGTTTATCAAAACCCTCTTACTTCTTGCAGTTAAGGTAAAAATGCCATTAGGAAATAGTTTGGGGTGATAAAGATGAATCAGATGAGGGAAGGTAAAGTCAACATCAGCTTTGACCGACATATACCTCAAACAAGCCACAGCTCTCCATACAAGGGGGCCAACTTGAGCCAAACAGATTTTGAAAAAACGACAAAAGTCGAGAATAACTGGGTCAATGGCAGGAATAAATCCCAAAGTGAAGGGATAAGTGTAAACGCAAGAAAAGCCAGCCTTATAAGAAGTTATTCTTTGGTGAGGGTTGAGAATGACTATGTGGGTGTTATCTCTCCAACGACAGTCTCTCTAAATTAAAGAGGGATATTTGTCAGCCCTCTCTAATTTAATCACTTGTTCGCGAAGGGATTCTTTGTCATGTTCAAAAGATAAATCCATTGGTACAATTTCTTCAACTAGAGGCTCTTGGAGAGGTTCATAAGGCTCTTTGCCTTTAGAAGAGGATTTGTTAGAAAGAAAGCCTCTAGAGGAATTATCAGAACTAGAAAGAGTGGTGGAACCGGAGGTACCACCATGAACCGACCCAGCACCACGAAGTACACCTCCTCTACCCCTTCTATGTCTAGTAGGAGCATTGGGGAAACTATCAAGAATTGGAACTCTTTTAAGGTTAGGATTTGAAGATGACATGGCAAGAATGTATGAACTATAGATAAAGTGAACGAGAGCAAAGAGCAAGAAATTTTGTAAAAAGCTTGTGAAGAAGAAGACAAAGGGTATAAATTCAACCGTCGATAATTAAGAGGTGTAATGATGGAAAGCCTATAATAAAGGCAACTATCACTTCATGAATAGTGGAGTTAAAGAAGCCTTAGAAAAAGGCTGCAAAATCGCAGAACTAATGAGGAGGTGACACGCATGTGGTGCATCAAATAGAAGAGACAATTGAAGCGTCGATACTGTCATAGCATTAATTATGATAAAAATTCCCCTTTTTAATGAGGATTTACTTCCCAAATATTTAATTCATAAATAAATGGGAAGTGGGGGGACTATCTGTATTGGGAAAAAATTGAATTTATATTGAAGGTGACGTGGTGTGACACGTGGACTAGTCAAGTGGTCAAAACAAGTTGATCAGTTAAGAGGCACGGGCGATATCAGACACCGGGAGAAGAAAGTTAAATAGGCACGAGAGGCTATTCAAATGATATGAGTCTCGTATCTATTTAACTTAATTAAAGCCATCAAGTCAGAGGCAATCGAAGATATGAATCTGATGGCACAAAATAGTCTAAATTCAGTATTAAATGTCAAATACGTTAGCAAATAAATATTGAATGAGAATGATTGTGTAACGTCTCATTTAATATCATTTAATGCTCATAATTGCCTCTTTAAGGCTGAAGACATTATACCTTTTCCTAGAAAAATCAACTATAAAAGGAGGAGGTCTCATCATTTGTAAGGACACGAAGTATCATTGAGATTATTTGAGAATACAAACTTACTTATTGCTTTATTATCTTCAAATATTCTTTATTATATTCGTCTCCTGATTATCAGTAACCCGATTTATCTCTTAATTTCAAGTTTTGACCGAAATTCCATTTTTTGGTTAAACAAGCATAGCTTGAAACAAGTATGAGTTGAGAATAAAAAAAGAGCTCTGTAGTAACTTCACTTCAAATTAGATTAATAGGCAAATTTCAAAATCCAGTGTACAATTCCAATTAGATGCAAACAAGACCGAAAACGACGCCGACAACTGACTAAAAACCACAAACGGACCACTTCTTGGCCGAAAATTGAACTCGACTGACCTTGCTCGACGAGGATTTTGTGAGGTTTACCAACTGATCTTTGGAGTGAAAATAAGGCTCTGATTTGCTATACTTGAGGGACTGTTTTTCAGCTGCTTATTTAGCTGAAATTTAAACTATTTTTGGAGGTCTTTTAATGATGCTTCTATTATTGAATTCTCTTGGGGCGGCTGCTATCTTTTTGAATGAACTTTGCTGCATTTTTTAGCTGAGAAAAGGGCATTTTTTGGCTGGAATCTTGTTGGAGCTTGGTGTTGTGTGTGTGTGTTAACTACTAAGAATTCAAGAGAGGAGTTGGAAAATATAGAGGGTTGTGACGCCGGTCCTGTTTGCAGCGGTGTTGTCACTGATGGCTTATGTGCAGTGGTGGAGGCAAGATCTCCATGAAGGGGGTTCAAAAAAATATTTGTAGCCAGTGTGAATTGAACCCATGACCTTAGGAAGGTTTTGAATCCCCTTGATTACTAAGCTACAAATTTGGGTTGTGTTAAGGGGGTTCAAAAGTTAACCCCCTTCCACCCCCTAAATCCGCCCCTACTTGTGTGTGATTGGGGCTCAGCAGCTTAGCTGCTTAGGGGCATTTTTGGTTAGTGAAGGTTTAGGGGTCTGCGGCACTGCTGCTCTTGGGTAGGGATTTCTTGGTTAGTTTTTTTGTGTAGTGTGCTGATGGGTGTTTTAAGTAGTATAGGTTTTAGGTCTTAGGGTTAGGTTAGTGGGTATTGGATATTGGGCTTACGTTGTTTGGGCTAAGGATAATTGGGTCCTAAAATTAGGCTCTAAGACTCTTAAAATTTCGGTCCAACACCTTAGTTCACCCCATTTAATAAAAGATAAAAATACTACACAATGCAAAAACTAATTCTAATTAATTAAACTGAACTATATTAAAACATGAAACTATTATATTTTTTTTTATATTTTCAAGATTATATAAAGATAAAAATAATGTACTCTTTTTGTATTTTTTTTAATATTATGAAAGGTACATAAAATAAAATATTTTTTGAATTTTTATTTTTGTGACGAAATAAAGTAAAAGAGTCAAAATTAGTTGAAATAACTATATTAGACCTAAACTAAGTATTTAAATGCTAAAATATGTAAAACCTTGGGAAATGTCAAAAATTACATGCCTACAGCTGCCCCTTTTTGACTGGAAACACGAAGTGTTTCAGACAAAGAATGACGAGATATGGTTTTTGACCCGACCTTATTTATAGAGACCAAAAACTAAGAGGAAGGATAATGTGACCGAACCTTGGAATCTGAACTGCCTACATATCCTTTGTTATAAAGAAATTAGGGCACCTGTAGTTCAGGAGTAGGAACAATGATGGAGTATACCGAGGTGGAGAGCTAGTCGAGGTGCCGTTCGTCGAGGTTCCGGTCCACGGTCCACGGTCCACGGTCCACGGTCCACGGTCCACGGTCCTGTTATTATCAAAATCATAAAAATGAAAAAGACTAACCAAGCCTGTCAATTGTGAGTTACAATATTCCTATAAGTCTTCTGAAACATGATCTTGAGTCTTGAATGGTTCTTGATTCAAACTTCAGATTTGAACCTTGACACATGCTAGCTGCGGATGCTAGTTCATTTTTCTTCAGCTTTTTCAGATCAAGACCGGATATGTAGTGCTCGTGACCTCAACCACGTCTTGAGCAGTTTTAATATTTTCCTGCTTCTGCATTTTGGATTCACTTCTTTTTCTTTTTTCTTTTCTTTTTATCCTCGATTCAGAGTAACTTCTGCTGATCATCTCGGACTGTTTACTCGCATTCTTGCCGAGAGTTTCTGCTACTTCTAACTTGAATTTTAATCCAAAATGACTTCCCTTGTACTTCAGGTGAGGGCCTGCTACTGACTTGAAACTGAAATAATTCCTAAACGAATTTTGAAATGACTTCCCTTGTTCTCCAGGTGGGCGCCTGCTTCTTGAACTTGAAATGAATTTCCTTGTTCTCCAGGTGGTCTCTTGATTCTTAAACTTGAAATGAACCTTGTTCTCCAAGTGGGCGCTTGATTCTTGAACTTGAAATGAATTCCCTTGTTCTCCAGGTGGGTGCCTGCTGCCGATACTTGAAATGAATTCCCTTACTCTCCTGGTGGGAGCCTGCTATCGATACTTGAAATGAATTCCCTTGTTCTCCAGGCGGGCACCTGCTACCGATACTTGAAATAGTTCCCTTGTTCTCCAGGCTGCCGATACTTGAAATGAAATCCCTTGTTCTCCAGGTGGGAGCCTACAGCCGATACTTGAAAGGAATTTCCTTGTTCTACAGGTGGGCCCCTGCTGTCGATACTTGAAATGAATTCCCTTGTTCTCCAGGTGGGCGCCTACTGCCGATACTTGAAATGAATTCCATTGTTCTCCAGGTGGGCACCTGCTGCAGTTACTTGAAATGAATTCCCTTGTTCTCCATGCGGGCATCTGCTGCCGATACTTGAAATGAATTCCCTGTTCTCCAGGTGGGCGCCTGCTGCAGATACTTGCAATGAATTCCCTTGTTCTCTAGGTGGGCGCCTGCTGCTATTACTTGATCCGAATTCCCTCGTTCTCCGGGTGGGTACCTGCTGCTGATAGTTGAAATGCATTTCCTTGTTTTCCAGGTGGACGCCTACTATTGCAACAACACAGACAAAATAAAAGAAACTTTTCTGCCCCAGTTTGGTACCAGGAACATCTGTAAGTGTTAATCGAACTTGTTATCAAAAGAGCTATAAGAAATCAAAAGTTAAATCCCATTATCCAAGAGGGACCTAAAAACTAAAATTCAATATCATGTTAATAGTGAAAACTTAAAAGCTAAATTCTATTTCCTAAAGGTACAACTCACGCTAAATCTCATTATCTACGAGGTCCTAAAAACTTAAAACTAAATCCCATTATCCAGGAGGGTCCTGACAACTTAAAACTACATCCCATTATCTAGGAGGGTCCTGAAAATTTGAACTTAAATCCCATTATTCAGGAGGGCCCTGAGAACCTGAAACTAAATCTTATTATCTAGGAGGGTCCTAAACACTTAAAAGTAAATCCCATTATCCAGGAGGGTCCTGAAAACTCGAATCTAAATCTTATTATCCATGAGGGTCCTGAGAAGCCAAGAATGAACTTACTTGAGCCATGCTCTCTTCCTGGAGGATCTTTGTAGAACAAACAAAATTCCTTACCCCTGAACCATGCTTTCCTTATGGAGCGTTCCTGCAGATCGAACAAATTTTCTTTCCCCTTCTAAAACTACCTTTGTGCTGACAAAATTTGGGCATGACACTTGAAAAAATTCAAAATTCCAAGCATTGATTTGGACATGGTCTTCGTCCCTGTTTCAAACAAAGAAAACTTGTGAGTTTAAACATGGTGGTTGGTTTGTGACCTTGACGTTGAGGGCGATTGCTTCTTCTCTTCCCATGATGATTTTGATTTCCACTTGAAAGACTTTGCTTGTTTGTTGACTGACCACTTTCTCTGTCACTGTGATGACCCAAAGGGTCATCACCTGTTTTTCTCATCTGTTTTGTGCTTCCGACGCCTTGAAAACCTCATTTTCTATTGCCTCGATTTGCGTGCGCAATCCGGACACGTAGCCAAAAAAATTTTGTGTTAAAATATGTGAATTCTGTGGAAAATTTGATGAATTTTGATATGAATATGATTATAGTTGACTTTGGTCAACATTTTTGGTAAACGGACACGGACCCGAGATTGGACTGTCTCGGAAGGTCCGTAGAAAAATATGGGACTCGGGCATGTGCCCGGAGTCGGAATCCGAGGTCTAGAACCTGAGTAAAAGAATTTTTCTGTTAAATTGTTTTTCTGAAATTATTAAGGAAAATTAAAATGAAAATTGATTAAAAGACTACTATATCGGGCTCGTATTTTGGTTCCGACGCCCGGTACAAGTCTTATATATTGTTTAAGCGCTTCCTGTAAAGTTTGGTCGAAATCGGACGTCGTTTGACGTGTTTCGGACCTAAATGTCTAAAGTTGGAAGTTTATGAATTTTGAAAGGAGAATCATGAGTTTTGAGGCTTGATTCTATGTAAATGATGTTATTTTGGCTATTTGATCGCTAGAGCAAGTTCGTATGATGTTTTTGAGTTAGTGTGCATATTTGGTTTGGAGTCCCGAGGGCTCGGGAGTTTTTCGGAGGTGTGTCGGGGTGGTTTTTCACTTAAAAACATAGCAGGTTTTTCCTTTAGCTGTTGCAGGCCAGGTTGTTCTTTGCGGTCGCCCTTACGCGATCGCGATGCTGGCCTGGTCCCCTTCTACGCGTTCGCAAATCTTTTCCCGCATTTGCTTAGTTATAGTCCCTCCCTTCCACGCGTTCGCGTTAGAGTCCAAACGTTCGCGTAGAACAAGTTTTGGACCCCCGCCTTTTTCCTCTTCGTGTTCGCATCCTCTTTCATGCGAACGCGATGCTTACCCGTCTTCCTTCATCACGAACGCGACAGGTGTGTCGCGAACGCGATGAACATTTTTGCCCAGCGAATTTTTTAAGTTAAAAACAGAACCAGTGATGGGATTTTCATAATTTTACACGAAACCCTTTCTTCTCCAAGCACTTAGGCGTCCATAGAAGCTCCCATTTGTCGNAGAATTTTGGGTAATTCAACCCCAATCTGGGGTCGAATCTTAAAACAAATTGTATCTTTGGACTCGTGGAGTTATGGGTGATTGAGTTTTGGTCTGAGTCTCGAGTTTGGACCATGTGGGCCCGGTGTCTAATTTCGGGATTTTTGGAATAATGCTAGAAATTCATATTTAGGCTATGGGTTGTTACCATTGAGTCTTTATTGATATTATTAAATTGATTATACCTAGATATCACTGAATTGGAGGTTGAATCATGAGGTAAAGCAATAGTTGAGGATTAAGCGGATTTCAAGGTTTTGAGGTAAGTGTTTGGTCTAACCCTAGCTTGAGGGAGTAAGAGTTGAGTCTTGTTGCTAATTGCTATGTGATCGAGTACGATGTATAGGCATGGTGACGAGTATCTATACATTGGTGTCTAGCATGACCGTGAGTCCTTATAATGTGATTATCATGAGCTGGTTGCGAATTCCATGTTATTGGAGGATGTCTATATATTGCGAATAACGTGTGAACAGTAAATGATCATTAAATTCTTTGGAGCGTTGGCTCTGAATAGTAAAGTGAATTATAAGATAAGTAAAGTAAGGAAAGAAAAAAAAAGGGAAACATTGTTAATTATTCCCTTGCCGGGACGTCAGTATTTAATCGTGCTCCCTTGTCGGGATGATTGAACTATTAATGTATTCTCCCTTGCCGGGATGATTGAACTATTAATTGTGCTCCCTTGTCGGGATGCTTGAGTTGTTAATTGTATTCCCTTGCCGGGATGTTTGCTATGTATTTGTCTGCGGTGTGTCCCTTCATTGTGACTGTTGCTTGGGGACTCAGACTGTTAATTGATACCGAGGAGTGGGTTGCGCGCTGCAACAACGACAAATGATACTGAGGAGCGGGTTGCGCGCCGCAACAACGATAAATGATAAATAATGTGGGTCGGGTTGCACGCTGCAACAATGGTATTGTGGAGCGGGTTGCACGCCGCAATAATGGTAATTATGAAGCGGGGTTGCACGCCGCAACAGTTGTTGATATCTGTGGTTATGTATGAATATTGACTTCTTGCTTCATTGTGGACTTTAAGCTGTTTGGTTGTTACTCTGGATTATTGCTAATTGTATTTCCCCATAGCATGTTTTCCCCCTACCATGTTGTTAATTACTTGGTATTCGATTTCCGCTGTATATTTATAACTGCACAGGTTTATGTGGTGTCCAGTCTAGCCTCGTCACTACTTCACCGGGTTTAGGCTAGACACTTACCAGCACATGGGGTCGGTTGTGCTGATACTACACTTCTGTGCATTTTTGCACCGGTCCAGGTTTTGAGCAGCAGGAGCAGTAGTAGTTCGGGAGCAGGATTTTATTATCACGAGACTGAGGTAGCTTGCAGGCGTCCGCAGGCCCGGCGTCTCTTCTTATGTTTTTCATTCATACTGTTTCCTCATTGTTTCGAGACAGACAGCTGTTATATTTCTTTCAGACCTTTATATGTAGTTTATTCTTAGTGGTTCGTGAGTATGTGACACCAAATCTTGGGTAGAGAATATTGTTGAGCATTTTGTATTTATTTCAGACTTATAAAATTAGACTTCCGCAGTTATTGTTGTTATTATTAATGATGCTATAAATTGACAACAGAATGGTTTTACGAATAAAAACGGTAAGTAAATTGGATTGCCTAGCTACCACGAGTAGGCGCTATCACGATCCCGATGGTGAGAAATCTGGGTCGTGACAAGTTGGTATCAGAGCACTAGCTTACATATGTCTCACAACTCACGAACAAACTTAGTAGAGTCTGAGGGGTAGGTACAGAGACGTCTGTACTTGTTCCTCAGAGTCTATTGAGTTAGGAAAAATCTCTCATTTGTTCTTTCTTGTCGTGCGATTTGGTTCCTCAAATGTTGATTGAATTTCTACTCTGTTATTTCGCAGATGGCGAGAACACGCGCTTCCTCATCACTGATCAGCAGTCCGAGCCCCACGCAGCTCCCGCTAGGGGCAGAGGACGTGGCCAGGCTAGGGGCCAAGGTAGGGGCAGAACCCAGCCCCCAACAGCAACACCAGTGGCAGATACTCAAGTTAACCTTGGCGAGGAGGTTCCGGCCCCAGCCCAGACAGTTCTGGGGGGCCCAGCTCAGGTCCCAGAGGGGTTTATTGCTACCCCTATTCTTCAGGATGCCTTGGTCCGGTTGGTTGGCATTTTTGAGAGTGTCACCCGAGCAAGATTGCTTCCTGCAGCACCAGCCACTCCTCAGGCTGGAGAAGGAGCCCAGGCTCCTGCTGTACGTACACCGGAGCAGGTAGCTCCCAGACTCAGGTTCCACTGGTTCAGACAGCTACGGCAGTTCAGCCGGGGGTAGTTGCACAGACCGGTGATGGAGCGGTTATGTCCGCAGATGCATTATGGAGGTTGGACAGATTCACCAAGCTCTTCACTGCTACATTCAGCGAAGCTTCTTCTGAGGACCCCCAGGATTTGTAATACAGCTGCCATGAGGTTCTTCGTAACATGGGCATTGTGGAGTCCAACGGAGTTGATTTTGTGGCTTTTCATTTGTCTGGATCTGCCAAGACTTGGTAGAGAGATTACTGTTCATCCAGACCAGCAGGGTCGCCGCCTTTGACCTGGGATCAGTTCCCGGAGTTGTTTTTAGAGAAGTTCCTTCCTGTTACTCAGAGGGATTCTTATCGGAGGTAATTTGAGCGCCTCCAGCAAGGGTCTATGACGGTTGCATAGTACGAGACCCGGCTTATCGATTTGGCTCGCCATGCCCTCGTCATACTCCCCACTGATAGGGAGAGAGTGAGGAGATTTATTGATGGGTTGATCCAGCCTATCCGTCTTCAGATGGCCAGAGAGGCGGGTAGTGATATTACTTTTCAGGAGGTGGCCAATGTGGCCCGCAGGATCGAGATGGTATTACCACAGGGGGCGGTTATAAGGCAGACAAGAAGCCCCGTCACTCAGGTCATTTTGGTGGTGCCTCATCTGGAAGCAGGGATTCTTTTGATAGGGGCCAGTCTTCCAGGCCTTTTCAGTCAGCCCTCCAGGCTTCACAGGGTGGTTCAGGTGATCATGGTTTTCGTGAGCAGTATTCAGATCAACAGCCCATCAGTGCACAGCCTCTTCAGAGTGTTCATGGAGGTCATTCGGGCCGTCAGGGCCAGTATCATCGTTTTGAAGGGTGTTATGAATGTGGAGAATACGGTCACATCAGGAGATCTTGCCCGAGATTGATGGGTACACAGTCACAGCAGCAGGGTCCTCGCCCCATGATTCACGCACCAACTGACCCACAACCTGCCCAGCCAGCCAGGGGCGGGGGTAGGGATCATAGAGGTGGAGGTCGACAACGTAGAGGTGGAGGCCGTCCCTCCAGAGGTAGAGGTCAGCCGGTGGATGACCGTCCTAGAGACATGGTTCAGGGAGGTGGTGCTGAGCCCCGATTTTATGCTTTGCCAGCCAGGCCAGAGGCGGAGGCGTCAGTTACTGTGATTACAGGTACCATTCTGGTTTGCGATAGAGATGCTTCAGTACTATTTGACCCTGGATCTACATATTCATATGTGTCTTCCTATTTTTCACCTTTCCTGGCTATGTCCAGTTATGCCTTGGACATTTCTGTCTCTGTATCTACATCGGTGGGTGACTCCATAGTTGTTGACCAGGTGCATCGTTCCTGCGTGGTTGTGTTTGAGGGTCTTGAGACTCGTGTTGATTTATTACTGTTAGATATGGTGGATTTTGATATTATATTGGGGATGGATTGGTTGTCCCCGTATCATACTATCCTAGATTGTCACGCCAAGACTGTGACCTTGGCTTTGCCAAAATTACCCCGACTAGAGTGGAAAGGGAACCCAGGTCATGCCACCCGCGATGTTATATCGTACGTTAAGGCTTGACGCATGGTCAAGAAAGGGTGTTTAGCTTATCTGGCGTATGTTCGCGACTCCAGCGCAGAGGTTCCTTCTATTGACTCTGTTCCTATTGTACGGGAGTTTCCCGAGGTTTTCCCTTCAGACCTGCCGGGTATGCCGCCCGATAGGGATATTGATTTCTGTATTGATCTGGTTCCGGGCACGCAGACCATTTCTATTCTGCTGTATTGCATGGCCCCGCCAGAGTTAAAAGAGCTAAAGGATCAGTTGCAGGACTTGCTAGAGAAGGGCTTTATCAGGCCTAGTGTTTCTCCTTGGGGTGCGTCGGTGTTATTTGTGAAGAAGAAGGATGGTTCGATGCGGATGTGTATTGATTACCGACAATTAAACAAATTGACTATAAAGAATAAGTATCCACTGCCGAGGATTGATGATTTGTTTGACCAGCTTCAGGGAGCAAGGGTGTTCTCAAAGATAGACTTGAGATCTGGCTACCATCAGCTGAAGATTAGGGCGTCTGATGTTCCTATGACAGCATTCCACACTCGGTATGGGCACTATGAGTTTTTAGTCATGTCATTTGGGTTGACCAATGCCCCAGCATCATTTATGGAGTTGATGAACCGAGTGTTCAGGCCTTATCTAGACTTGTTCATGATAGTCTTTATAGATGATATCCTGTTGTACTCCCGCATTCATGAAGAGCACGAGCAGCACCTCAGAGTGGTTCTTTAGACTCTAAAGGATAGTCAACTATATGCTAAGTTTTCAAAATACAAGTTCTGGTTGAGTTCGGTTGCATTTCTGGGTCATATTGTATCAGTAGAGGGTATTCAGGTGGACCCAAAGAAGATTGAGGCAGTCAAGAATTGGCCTCGACCAGCTTCAGTGATCGAGATCCGGAGTTTCTTGGGGTTAGCAGGTTACTACCGTCGGTTCGTGGAGGGGTTTTCCTCTATTGCAGCCTATGAACAGGTTGACCCAGAAGGGTCCCCAGTTTAAGTGGTCAGACGAGTGTGAGGTGAGCTTTCAGAAGCTTAAGACAGATCTGACTACAGCGCCAGTGTTGGTTTTGCCCACAGGTTCAGGGCCTTACACAGTCTATTGTAATGCTTCCCGTACTGGGCTTGGAGCGGTATTGATGCAGGATGGCAGAGTTATTGCCTATGCTTTGAGACAGTTGAAAATCCATGAGAAGAATTATCCGGTTCATGACCTAGAGTTGGCAGCGGTTGTTCATGCTTTGAAAATTTGGAGGCATTATCTATATGGTGTGGCATGTGAGGTATACACGGATCACAAGAGCCTTCAGTACTTGTTCAAGCAGAAGGAGTTGAATGTGCGGCAGAGGAGATGGCTAGAGTTGTTGAAAGATTATGATGTTACTATCTTATATCACCTAGGTAAGGCTAATGTGGTAGTCGATGCATTGAGTAGAAAGTCTGCCAGCATGGGTAGTCTCACTAATATTCCGGTCAGCCAGAGACTGTTTGCTTTAGATGTTTAGGCCTTGGCCAACCAATTTGTGAGATTAGATATATCTGAGCCTAGTAGAGTGTTGGCTTGCATGGTCGCTCGTTCTTCTCTATTGGAGCGTATCCGTGAGCGGGAGTTTGATGATCCCTATTTGTGTGTCCTGAGAGACACGGTGCAGCGTGGAGGTGCCACGAAGGTAACCTTAGGTGACGACGGGGTGTTGAGATTGCAGGGGCGAGTTTGTGGGCCTAATGTTGATGGGATTCGAGAGTTGATCTTAGCGGAGGCCCATAGTTCTCGGTATTCTATTCACCCTGGCGCCGCGAAGATGTATCAGGACTTGTGGCAGTATTATTGGTGGCGTAGGATGATAAAGGACATTGTCGCGT
The DNA here is from genome assembly GCA_026770625.1 of Nicotiana glauca. Taxonomy (NCBI): domain Eukaryota; kingdom Viridiplantae; phylum Streptophyta; class Magnoliopsida; order Solanales; family Solanaceae; genus Nicotiana; species Nicotiana glauca. Next base: position 13,592 of record MU717521.1, on the reverse strand, counting down.
ATGTCGCTCGGTGTTTGAATTGTCAGCGGGTCAAATATGAGCATCAGAGGCCTGGTGGTGTGTTTCAGAGGATTGAGCTTCCCGAGTGGAAATGGGGGCGGATTACCATGGATTTCATTACTGGACTTCCGTTGACTCGGAAGAAGTTTGATGCTATTTGGGTCATTGTTGATAGGCTAACCAAGTCAGCACATTTCATTCCAGTAGCAGTCTCCTATTCATCCGAGAGGTTGGCTGAGATTTATATCCGGGAGATTGTTCACCTTCATGGGGTGCCGGTATCCATCATCATAGATATGGTACGTAGTTTACCTAGCGCTTCTGGAGAGCGGTTCAGCAAGAGTTAGGCACCCAGGTTCAGTTGAGCACAGCATTCCATCCGCAGACGGACGGTCAGTCCGAGTGGACTATTCAAATTTTGGAAGATATGCTCCGAGCTTGTGTCATTGATTTTGGAGGCTCGTGGGACCAGTTTTTGCCTTTAGCAGAGTTTGCCTACAACAACAGCTACCAATCCAGCATTCAGATGGCTCCATATGAAGCATTGTATGGTAGGTGATGTCGGTCTCCAGTCGGATGGTTTGAGTCGGGAGAGACTCGGTTGTTGGGTACTGACCTAGTTCAGGAGGCCTTAGATAAGGTCAAGATTATTCAAGAGAGATTGCGTTCAGCTCAGTCTAGGCCGAAGAGTTATGCAGATCGTAAGGTCCGAGATGTAGATTTTATGATTGCTGAGCGAGTATTGCCCCGAGTGTCGCCTATGAAGGGCGTGATGAGGTTCGGAAAGAAGGGCAAGCTTAGCCCTAGGTACATTGGTCCGTTTGAGATTCTTGATCGAGTGGGAGAGGTGGCTTATAGACTTGCATTGCCACCTAGCTTATCAGCCGTGCATCCAGTTTTCTATGTGTCTATGCTTCGGAGGTATCACGGCGATCCTACACATGTGTTAGACTTCAGCACTGTCCAGTTGGACAAGGATTTATCTTACGAGGAGGAGCTGGTAGATATTCTAGATCGGTAGGTTCGGCAGTTGAGGTCGAAGAGTTTTCCTTTAGTGCGTGTTCAGTGGAGAGGTCAGCCTCCTGAGGCATCGACCTGGGAGTCCGAGTCTGATATGCGGAGCCGTAATCCACATTTGTTTCCCGACTCAGGTACTTCTTTCTTTTGTCCGTTCTAGGATGAACAATTGTTTTAGAGGTGGAGGATGTGACGACCCAAAGGGTCATCACCTGTTTTCCTTACCTGTTTTGTGCTTCCGAGGCCTTGAAAACCTCATTTTCTATTGCCTCGATTTGCGTGCATAGTCTGGGTGCGTAGCCAAAAATTTTTTGTGTTGAAATATGTGAATTCTGTGGAAAATTTTAAGAATTTTGATATTAATATGATTATAGTTGATTTTGGTCAACATTTTTGGTAAACGAACCCGGATCCGAGATTGGACGGTCTCGGAAGGTTCGTAGAAAAATATGGGACTCGGGCATGTGCCCGGAGTCGGAATCCGAGGTATAGAACCTAAGTAAAAGATTTTTTCTATTAAATTGTTTTTCTGAAATTATTAAGGAAAATGAAAATGAAAATTGATTAGAAGACTACGGTATCGGGCTCGTATTTTGGTTCCGACGCCCGGTACAAGTCTTATATATTGTTTAAGCGCTTCCTGTAAAGTTTGGTCGAAATCGGACGTAGTTTGAAGTGTTTCGGACCTAAATGTCTAAAGTTGGAAGTTTATGAATTTTGAAAGGAGAATCATGAGTTTTGAGGCTTGATTCTATGTAAATGATGTTATTTTGGCAATTTGATCGCGCGAGCAAGTTCGTATGATATTTTTGAGCCGGCGTGCATACTTTGGTTTGGAGTCCCGAGGGCTCGGTAGTGTTTCGGAGGTGTGTCGGGGTGGTTTTTCACTTAAAAACATAGCAGGTTTTTCCTTCAGCTGTTGCAGGACAGGTTGTTCTTCGCGTTCGCGATCGCGATGCTGGCCTGGTCCCCTTCTACGCGTTCGCGAACCTATTCCCGCATTCGTGGAGTTATAGTCCCTCCCTTCCTTGCGTTCACGTTAGAGTCCACACGTTCGCGTAGACCAAGTTCTGGAACCCCGCCTTTTTCCTCTTCGCGTTCGCATCCTCTTTCACGCGAACGCGGTGCTTACCCGTCTTCTTTCATCAGGAACGCGACAGGTGTGTCGCGAACGTGATGAACATTTTTGCCCAGCAAATTTTTAAGTTAAAAACAGAACCAGTGATGGGATTTTCATAATTTTACACGAAACCCTTTCTTCTCCAAGCACTTAGGCGTCCATAGAAGCTCCCATTCGTCAAAACTTCTTGGGTAAACATTGTTCCACTTATTTCTTTCAATTTTCTTCATTAATTACTGAAATCCTAGCCCTAAATCATGAAGTTTAAGGTAGAAATTATGGGTTTTGAGCAAAGTTAGGGTATTGAGAATTTTGGGTAATTCAACCCCAATCTGGGGTCGAATCTTAAAACAAATTGTATCTTTGGACTCGTGGGGTTATGGGTGATTGAGTTTTGGTCCGAGTCTCGAGTTTGGACCATGTGGGCCCGGTGTCTAATTTCGGGATTTTTGGAATAATGCTAGAAAATTCATATCTAGGCTATGGGTTGTTACCATTGAGTCTTTATTGATATTATTAAATTGATTATACCTAGATATCACTGAATTGGAGGTTGAATCACGAGGTAAAGCAATAGTTGAGGATTAAGCGGATTTCAAGGCTTTGAGGTAAGTGTTTGGTCTAACCCTAGCTTAAGGGAATAGGAGTTGAGTCTTGTTGCTAATTGCTATGTGATCGAGTACGATGTATAGGCATGGTGACGAGTATCTATACATTGGTGTCTAGCATGACCGTGAGTCCTTATAATGTGATTATCATGAGCTGGTTGCGAATTCAGGTACTTCTTTCTTTTGTCCGTTCTAGGACGAACGATTGTTTTAGAGGTGGAGGATGTGACGATCCAAAGGGTCATCACCTATTTTCCTCACCTGTTTTTGTCTTCCGAGGCCTTGAAAACCTCATTTTCTATTGCCTCGATTTGCGTGCATAGTCTGGGTGCGTAGCCAAAAAATTTTTGTGTTGAAATATGTGAATTCTGTGGAAAATTTTAAGAATTTTGATATTAATATGATTATAGTTGACTTTGGTCAACATTTTTGGTAAACGAACCCGGATCCGAGATTGGACGGTCTCGGAAGGTCCGTAGAAATATGGGACTCGGGCATGTGCCCGGAGTCGGAATCCGAGGTATAGAACCTGAGTAAAAGATCTTTTCTATTAAATAGTTTTTCTGAAATTATTAAGGAAAATGAAAATGAAAATTGATTAGAAGACTACGGTATCGGGCTCGTATTTTGGTTCCGACGCCCGGTACAAGTCTTATATATTGTTTAAGCGCTTCCTGTAAAGTTTGGTCGAAATCGGACGTAGTTTGAAGTGTTTCGGACCTAAATGTCTAAAGTTGGAAGTTTATGAATTTTGAAAGGAGAATCATGAGTTTTGAGGCTTGATTCTATGTAAATGATGTTATTTTGGCAATTTGATCGCGCGAGCAAGTTCGTATGATGTTTTTGAGCCGGCGTGCATATTTGTTTTGGAGTCCCGTGGGCTCGGTAGTGTTTCGGAGGTGTGTCGGGGTGGTTTTTCACTTAAAAACATAGCATGTTTTTCCTTCAGCTGTTGCAGGACAGGTTGTTCTTCGCGTTCGCGATCGCGATGCTGGCCTGGTCCCCTTCTACGCGTTCGCGAACCTATTCCCGCGTTCGCGTAGTTATAGTCCCTCCCTTCCTTGCGTTCGCGTTAGAGTCCACACGTTCGCGTAGACCAAGTTCTGGAACCCCGCCTTTTTCCTCTTCGCGTTCGCATCCTCTTTCACGCGAACGCGGTGCTTACCCGTCTTCCTTCATCACGAACGCGACAGGTGTGTCGCGAACGTGATGAACATTTTTGCCCAGCGAATTTTTAAGTTAAAAACAGAACCAGTGATGGGATTTTCATAATTTTACACGAAACCCTTTCTTCTCCAAGCACTTAGGCGTCCATAGAAGCTCCCATTCGTCAAAACTTCTTGGGTAAGCATTGTTCCACTTATTTCTTTCAATTTTCTTCATTAATTACTGAAATCCTAGCCCTAAATCATGAAGTTTAAGGTAGAAATTATGGGTTTTGAGCAAAGTTAGGGTTTTGAGAATTTTGGGTAATTCAACCCCAATTTGGGGTCGAATCTTAAAACAAATTGTATCTTTGGACTCGTGGGGTTATGGGTGATTGAGTTTTGGTCCGAGCCTCGAGTTTGGACCATGTGGGCCCGGTGTCTAATTTCGGGATTTTTGGAATAATGCTAGGAAATTCATATCTAGGCTATGGGTTGTTACCATTGAGTCTTTATTGATATTATTAAATTGATTATACCTAGATATCACTGAATTGGAGGTTGAATCACGAGGTAAAGCAATAGTTGAGGATTAAGCAGATTTCAAGGCTTTGAGGTAAGTGTTTGGTCTAACCCTAGCTTAAAGGAATAGGAGTTGAGTCTTGTTGCTAATTGCTATGTGATCGAGTACGATGTATAGGCATGGTGACGAGTATCTATACATTGGTGTCTAGCATGACCGTGAGTCCTTATAATGTGATTATCATGAGCTGGCTGCGAATTCCATGTTATTGGAGGATGTCTATATATTGCGAATAACATGTGAACAGTAAATGATCATTAAATTTTTTGGAGCGTTGGCTCGGAATAGTAAAGTGAATTATAAGATAAGTAAAGTAAGGAAAGAAAAAAAAAGGGAAACTTTGTTGATTATTCCCTTGCCGGGACGTAAGTATTTAATTGTGCTCCCTTGCCGGGATGATTGAACAGTTAATTGTGCTCCCTTACGGGGATAATTGAACTATTAATGTATTCTCCCTTGCCGGGATGATTGAACTATTAATTGTGCTCCCTTGCCGGGATGCTTGAGCTGTTAATTGTATTCCCTTGCCGGGATGTTTGCTATGTATTTGTCTGCGGTGTGTTCCTTCATTGTGACTGTTGCTTGGGGACTCAGACTGTTGAATGATACTGATGAGCGGGTTGCGAGCCGATACAACGAAAAATGATACTGAGGACCGGGTTGCGTGACGCAACAACGATAAATGATAAATAATGTAGGTCGGGTTGCACGCCGCAACAATGGTATTGTAGAGCGGGTTGTACGCCGCAACAATGGTAATTATGGAGCGGGTTGCACGCCGCAACAATTGTTGATATTTGTGGTTATGTCAGAATATTGACTTCTTGTTTCATTGTGGACTTTAAGCTTGGATTATTGCTAATTGTATTTCCCCATAGCATGTTTCTCCCTCCCATGTTGTTAATTACTTGGTATTCAATTTCCGCTGTATATTTATAACTGCACAGGTTTATGTGGTGTCCAGTCTAGCCTCGTCACTACTTCGTCGAGGTTAGTATAGACACTTACTAGCACATGGGGTCGGTTGTACTGATACTACACTTCTGTGCATTTTTGCACAGGTCCAGGTTTTGAGCAGCAGCAGCAGTAGTAGTTCGGGAGCAGGATTTTATTATCATGAGACTGAGGTAGCTTGCAGGCGTCCGCAGGCCCGGCGTCTCTTCTTATGTTTTTCATTTATACTGTTGCCTCATTGTTTCGAGACAGACAGTTGTTATATTTCTTTCAGACCTTTATATGTAGTTTATTCTTAGCGGTTCGTAAGTATGTGACACCAAATCTTGGGTAGAGAATATTGTTGAGCATTTCGTATTTATTTCAGACTTATAAAATTTGACTTCCGCAATTATTGTTGTTATTATTAATGATGCTATAAATTGACTGTCACACCTCCTTTTTTACTGAGTCTCTATTTATTTACACCCAAGGAAGGGATATAATAAGAGGAAGGAGTTTTTCCAGTTTAAGGACAGTCGGAACGGGATTAATTTATTTTAATTTTTTGGAGTCGCCACT
>MU717520.1:154999-171195 GCA_026770625.1 Nicotiana glauca | reverse complement strand
AGAAATGAGCTTCAGATGATTAGGGGGAATGATCTTCAGATGATTAAGGAAATTTTATTTCTAACCATAGTGAATCGTACATGTTACATGTTTCAGAAAAAGGCCAATGTGATTAAGTTAATGGCACTTCAATAATATTGGGGTCAGATATGATGATGCGTGTGCTATATAGGGTTGGAGACTAAGAGTTCTCATGTTCAAGCTATATTTTGGTTGTGGATCGTGTGCATCGATACTGTTTAAGGGCTATCAGGATTTGGAGGCTCGAGTGGATCTTTACTCGCTGGTATGTTAGATTTTGTATGTGATGTCAGAATTTAGACTGGTTGTCTTAGCGTCGGGAAATTCTGAACTATTGTGCCATGGGCTATGCTGAAAATGCAACGGGTTGAGTGGCGAGGTGAGTTGGATTATGTTCTATCAGGTTTGCGTGGTATGTGTTATTTGTTTCACCGTGGGTGTAATGAATTGTGTTGGTTTCAGACATCAAATGTGCGTGGTTGTTGATTTTGAGCATAGTGGCTCGAGTGTTTCAGGTGTAACAGTGTTGGGATAAGATCGTGCATTGTAGCGAGGCTACGAGAGTTATGACCTTTCGGGGTAGATTCAGGCATTTTATTTCTATAATGTGAAATGGGGTCTCAGCCTTGTATTGTAATGGTATTGATGAGCTGGAGGTACAGCTCTTTCGTTTGAGTCATTTGTTGTGATTTGAGTGTGTTCGGATCGTTTCTTACTGGTGCGTGTATTATGCAAGATGTAGTTTAGACTTGCATTGAGGTATCATATCACTAGAGTGGTGTTGGATTCGAGGTGATCGTTGGGTTCATTAATGAATACGGACATATGTGATCTCAGCTTGTTAGGAAGATAATATCGAGGTTTGACCCGGAAATCTGTTGTGATTTCAGTAAAGGGAAGTGGTTTCAGGAATGGTTGATCTGAGAGATGATTACGACTTATAGCGTGTTTCATTCATCGTTGGCAGTATATGAAAGTATTGGAGTAAGGCTTTAGCTAATAAGAGGTTCTCTGCTGGTAATTGGTTGTTGGGGACAACTGCTGTGAATAGATGTTATGGTTCCAAGTGTTTGGTTTAGGCGGTATATTATATGATTTCACCTGAGGTTGCAGGTATGGGTTATTACAGCTGGTTCAGGTTGATTCGGAATATTGAGAAGTGCGGTTCTGACCTTGTGTATGATTTTGGAAAGTCCAATGTGGTTCTACAGTTTATGGTTTAAATAGACTGAGAAAGTTCAGTTGTATTGTGTTATCGGGTCTATGCGAGATAGGGTGACGAGGGATCACCCAGGGTATATGATTGGTAAGATCATTCAGCTACTGGTTGGCTTCTAGAACAACTCTCAATACACTCGAGGACGAGCGTTTGTTTATGTTGGGGAGGATGTAACGACCCGACCCATCGTCACGGGAGTTATCGCCCCGTTTTTCCCGTTTTATTCTTCTATATGTTTCATTATATGTGTTTGGAGAATTTGAAGTAATTCGGATTGAGTTCGGTTAGAAATGAGACAATTAGTCTCTTTATGAGAAGGTTAGTTTGGAAAAGTCAACCGAATGTTGACTTATGAGTCAGAAGGCTCGGAATGGATTTCCGATGATTCGACTAGTTTTGGGGGATGATTTGTGACTTAGGAACGCAATCGGAATTGAATTTGGAGGTCCGGTGTATAACTAGGCTTGAATTGGCTAAGTTTGAATTTTGGCGAATTCCGGTTGGTAGGTGAGATTTTGATCCTAGGGTCGGAATGGAATTCCGAGAGTTGTTGTAGCTTCGTTAGGTGATTTGAGATACGTGTGCAAAATTTCAGGTTATTCGGAGGTGATTTGGTTGGGGTTTTGATAAAATACGTGTTTCGGAAGTTTTAGAAGAACTTAGGCTTGAATCCGATGTAAATTTGGTGTTTTGATGTTAGTTTTGGCGTTTTGAGAGTGCAACTAAGTTTGCATGATCATATGTGACATGTTAGTATGTTCGTATGCGGTCCCGAGTAGCTCGGATGAGTTTCAGATAGGTTTGGGTTGCGTTGTGCTCGTTTTTCTTATGCTTCGACATCGTTTCTTCAAGCATAAATGATATCCTATTGAACAAATGAGCTCCGATTACTGTTTTGAATGAAGCATTAGATCCGTATCTTAATTACGGACCCGTAGCAAAAAGAATCATCGAATTTGGACATCATATGAGGATTTTATGGCCATTTTACTAAGGTTGCCCAGATTTTCAGGTTAATGACGAAATTGCCCCTGTCGGCGTATTAAAAACCTGCACTATTTACAAATCTTAAAACCTACGTATCTCCTTTATTATAAGGTCAAATTGAGTGATTCAAAAGCTAAAATTCATTAGAATTTCATAAGGAATCCATTGGGAGCAGTAAAACGCGTGAAACGTATACCTATAATGAGCATGTCGAGTTTTCTTCCAATTTTGGAACGGGAAGAAGCTTCTGAGGTGATTTTTAAGAGAGAATTCATGGGATTTCATCAGGTAAGAGTTCTTAGACTCGGATTATGTTGTTATGATGTAAAAACATAGATTAAACACTGAAAAACGAAGGATTTAAGGGGTAAAAATGGAGGTTAGGGCTTGAAACCTAAGAAGATGTAAAGTTAGAATTTGAGGGGTCAAACGGACTACGATTTTGATGAACTTTATATGTACGGAATCGTGGCGAGACGAGGAATCCGTTGGTATGATTTTTAGAATTTTTCGAAAAGCGGGCCCGGGGCTCGGGTTTTACCAACTTCGTGAATTTTAGTACTTTTCGAGTATTTTTGATTGGGTTATGTTTCTTCAACCCATATTTATGTATTCGCTGTAGTTTTGACTAGATTCGACGTGCAAGGAGGTCGATACAAAAGGAAAAGGCATTGCGGACCAGTCTACGGCCGGTTAGAGGTGAGTAGTTTCTATAGATGATGGCCTGAGGGTTTGAAACCCCGGTTTATCACATTGTGACGCTACATTAGGGTGTGACTCGCACCCCATGAAAGGTGCGAGATTGTTTATGACTGGGGATTGTGACTTGGTCTATCCCGAACAAGAATGTTTCTATATTTGCGACTGATACGCACAGTATATTAGATATATTTGGGCTTATTGCCATGTTTAGGGCCTTGTGCCGATCTGTAGCATCCTCAGAGGATGAATATCATTGTGATAGCATGCTTTGTATAATCATTGATCTCAGTCCTGTGTTTAATCAATGTTATGAAATGCTAAGTCACTTTTCCTGAAGTTAAATATCTAAAGTATATTCTTCTTAATAAATTGGAAACTGGAAAATAAATTGAATCTGTTATGTGACTCATATGCATATTGTGGACTGAGTATGGATCGGGCTGCACGCCGCAGCGAATGTTATGATTATATTGTGCTTGGGCTGAAGGAGCCCCTCCGGAGTCTGTACACACCCCCAGTGAGCGTCGTCGACGTTAAATGGATCGGGCTGTACGCCACAGCGTGTTCATATGCATTTGCATTGCATTCTTACATTATACTTAACTGTTATACTTGAAGTTGTTTTGCGGTTAGTTCGTAGTAAGGTGTCGGACTGTTAGTTTTAGCTTTGCTTTGTGGCTTTTCGTGGATTTCTTATCTTCAGACATTTTATATGCTTATTACTCACTGAGTCGGTAGTACTCACCCCTACTCCCTGCACCTTATGTGCAGATTCAGGTACACCAGAGGTTTAGCTGAGCAGTCTTGTTTCCAGAGTTATCAGAGTTGTTGAGGTAGCTGCTTGACGTTCGCAGGACCTGGCTTCTCTTCTTATACCAGTTTTTATTTATATATACATTTTCAGACTTGAGTATTTCGTTTAGATATTGTTATCTGGTTTTGTTTAGAGGCTCTAGACTGTGACCCCAGATCTTTTGGGAGTGTTATTATCAGTTTTCGCACTTCTCAGTATTATTATTCTATTATTATTGGATTATTATTCTAAAACTATTATATTCTCCTTAAATTGTCGGTTTCGAGGCTTATTGTTGATATGAGAACGACGGTTGGTCAGGCTTGCCTAGCTTTAGGGTTGGGTTCCATCACGACCGGGTTTGGATCGTGACATGTGGTAAGCCAGAAGAACACCCTTTGCTGCCATCCTTTGAAGTTGGTTCTAGAAAATTTCCCCTGTTTCTCAGCCGGAGGATCAGCAGTACGGCTTGACAAGGCTATCATCGTTGCACCAACAGTCGCAGAAGGATTTTCATTTTCATTTGCCATTTCTTACTGTCAACGACAGAAGAAATCAATTAACGGCAAAACCAAAACAGTAAATATTACTGTAATCAATAAACAATACGTAAAAAATAACTAATGTTTTTATATACTGTTTTACAGAAAAATGATGAAGTTTTTATGTTCTTCAAATCGTTTTATGAATTTCAACACTCTGATGAAGTTTTATATCTTCAAATCATAATAGTAAAATTCAGGCAGAATATAGAATATAACAAGTTTAATTTCTTTAAGATTGTTATATATATTTGTGTTGCTGAAAATAAATTAAATAACAATCTTTCTGAAAACAAAAAATAGAAATTTAGTAGAAATTAATTCTGAAAACAATAAACTTCTTCAAAATAAATTCTGAAATCATTGTAGGAATAAATCGAGCCCACCGAATACACAGTGTGTCCTTAAGAAAATTATTCCCCTCAAGTACCCGTGGTTCTGGAATATATCCTCCCAGGTTAAAACGATTTAACTCACCAGTGTATCGGTACCTAATACTCTGGTGATCGGCGAACCACTCGATGGTTGTAAAACACACTGAAATATTTTTGTGCAGAAGAGGAAGAAAAACAGAAAAATTCATAAGTAAATATTCTGGGATTTGAAGGTGTATTTATAGCCAATTTTGGTGATGTTTCTGAAAAGTTTTGCAACCTTTCAGAACATCCATAACTGTTGGAACACGTATGACACTGTTTCAGAGCAGCCATGTCTATTCAAAATATTGCGGGAAAAATTTAAAATGGATTTAAAATAATACGGGAAAGAAAATGGGCCCGGACCGGACCGGGTCGCGGGTCATGGGTTATTTCAGATTGAATTTTCTTTAATTAATTTAATTAATTATTCAAAAAATTGTCCAAAAAGATTAATCAATCAATCTTTGAAAAATTCGAATCCGAATCCGAAGCCGAAGCCGAGCGAGCGACGACGGTGACGGCGCGAGGCTTGCCTTCTTCTTAGCTCTTTAAGAGCTAAAGGATGAGCTTCTCCTTATATACACAAAGATTTTCTTTCCTTCTGCCGATGAGGGACAAAGTGCATAAGTGAAATGATCTCATTCAAAATTTTACTTCCCTCCATTTCTTTTCCCACCATTTTCTATTCACACCTCTTTTGTTATTATTTATTATTAACAAACCCAACATAGGAGCCATGGAAAGATACATTGCTTAAGTATTGAACTTTGTGGCTAAACCTAAGGTGTATTTTCATAATGATGGTTTTTTTGTGGTTTGTTTCAATTCGATTGAAGATAGGGATGCAGTTCTGTTTTCAGGGCCTCGCATGCTGAATAATAAGCCTATCATTGTCAAATTGTGGTCGGCTGATTTTGATTTCAATAAAGAGGTTCTCCAAACTATACCAATATTGGTGAAATATCCCAATTTGCCTTTGGATTGTTGGGGAAAGAGGTCACTCAGTAGGATCAGTAGTGGATTGGGAATTCCTCTCTATGCAGATGTGTGTACTACTTAAGTAGATAGGATCTCATATGCTAAGGTGTTGATTGAAATGGATGTGACTAAGGAGCTTCCTAGATCAATTAAAGTGACTGATCCTAATGGAAGGGAGTTTATGCAGGAAATAGCATATGATTGGGTATCTGAGTTTTTGTACCAAATGTATGCAAGTTGGTCACCAATGTAGAGTCGTTGAACAGAGTGGTCTAAGGGTGAAGGCTAAGCATGTAAACCCGAAGCCGGAATGGAAACCTAAGGTGGTATCCAAAGTACATGAACCAGTTAAGGAGCAACTACTGTGAGCACGTGATTTTTGCCACGCTTAAATTACTCCTATAAAATTCCTTAGAATTAGGATTTTTCTTTATTATTTGAATTTTAGGGATTAATTGCATGATTTTGTGTCTTGTTTGCATTTTTGTGTGCATTTTTTATTGATATAATTGCAAAAAATATACAAAAATAGTGTGCATTTTAATATTACAAAAATAAAGAAAATACCAAAATGGTCCTTGCATTTCTACTTTTAATTTTTAAAATTTGTCTTAAGATTTCTTTAAATTAGGAATTAGTTAATTTTGAAAATTAATTAGTATAATTGTAAAGTTAATAGGGTCTTTTATTTTAATCTTGCATTTAATAAAATCAGAAAAATATAAAATACAAAATAAAAACAAAATAAAGAAAAGAAAACAAAGATACAAAGAATTAAAAGGTTTTTGACTTTGGGCCATGCACATTTTAATTCAAAAGGACTCCAAAAATCGGACCAAAAATCACCCCATGCCCATGCCCAATCTAGTCCCTAACCCGACCTGCCCTAATAGAATCAAAACGACGTCGTTTTGGAGTCAAGCAATCCCAGCCGTCGAGGTTGATCAAATCAACGGCTCAGAACTGGTTAGTCACTAATATTTAACTGTCCTAATCGACCACCCATACCCCGTCTCGTCTTCCTCACTCACCCCTCATCAGAAACCCTAACGATGCCGCCCTCATTTCCTACCGCCATTGATGGCGGCGCCAGTCCCGTTCAGCCCCAAATTAACACCTCGAATTCCCCTCAGCCCCCTCATCCCAAATATCTAACTCTTTTCCCTCGAATCTCAGTCAATCCTTTCGAATCTTAAATCAAAGATTTGACCAAAAATCCTAATCCACCCAAATCCGATCAGAACCGTACCCCATAGTTTCCTAGGTCTCCTCATTCCGAATTCTAGGTTAAGGACCTTCAAATTCAAGTAAAGCTCAACCAATTTCAAATCTAGGGTTTGGTCCTTTTGAGGTTTGGGACTGAATGACCCATGCAATGGCCTCCTAGTCAGGCATATAGTGAGTTTTCTTCCTCTCTTCTGTTTATGTTCCTCTTGGTTCTTTCTTGGCTTCTCTGTTTTTTTTTTGTATTTTTAGTATATCGAGTCCTTGTTCTTCTTCTGGATATTTCAGTCTGAATTGATGAATGTGATAAGTTTGTTGAGTCGATCATATTAGTTTTATAAACTTAGAATTGTGGTTCAATGAATGTGATAAATTTTAGTTTTATTAGATTGCTCTTTGAATCATGTACCGTTAGTGAAATTGAATTGTTTTTCCAATTTTATTAATTCATTGGATATGGCTTCAGTAAGCTCTTTGAATAATTGTAGTTTAATTTTGTTTCATCTTGTTTAAATCATGCGTTGGTGATTTTAGTTTAATTTTTGTTTCGAATCTGTTTCTATCTGGCTTTGATTCATTAATTGATCCTGTTTGAATTTTAATTCCTTATAAGTGTTGTTAGCTAGTGTTAATTAGTTTAAGTCAGTTTAATTGGTAATTGTATTTAATAATTCCATAGTTTGGTGTCTAGTTTCAAATAATCTTTAGGATTAGTTTAGTTAACCCTAGTTAAATAATTGTTTGGATATAGCTATACTAGGCTAGTAATTTCAAATAAGTTCAGGGGCAGCTTGGGTATTTAGGATTGGATAGAATGATGTAGATTAGAATATAACTCCCCAGAATCTTCTAGAATGGGGCTCAAGTTTAGATTTCAGTAAGTTTAGGATATTAACTTGAGCGACAAGTCAGAACTTTAGGACTATTTGAATAAAATTTGAAGATAAAGAGGCGAAAAATGAATGAGGGAATTCTAGAATCTTCCTACCCCCTTCTTGCCTATAAAAGGCAGCCCCAATGCCTTAAGAAACAGGTTTAGACCCTCTGAAAAATTCCCAAAGTTTAGACCTCTGAAAATTCCCCAAAAAATATTCCAGCTTTCAAATTTTCCCCCCAAATCCCATTCTGAAGTTCAATTTTGAATTTCAAAACCTAAGGAAGTTAAGAATCTGCATTCATATAGTTCAAATTTTTCTTCTAGATCTTAATTGCTGCCTAAAAATCCAAAAACACAAAAAAATCCAGTAAAAATCCAAAAACACAAAAAAATCCAGTAAAAATCCAAAAACACTGTTACATTGCTTTGTTTGAAGTTAGTTTTGAGTTCCAGTTCAAGTTTGCATAAATTTGAGGTCAATCGAGTGTGTTCTGGGTTGCTTCTATTTGCTAAAGTTCAGAAATCATCTCCTGGGTTTAATTTCAAATCATTTTGGTTTATTCAAGTCTGTTTGGTGGATTATTAGAACTATGTTTTCACATTTCGATTCCGGACTAGTTCTGCTATTTGCTGGACTGTATATGAGCTGTTGCTTTGCTACTTGCTACTGATTCTCACTTCCATGTTGTTATCCTTTGATTCTAGGTACATGTTCTGAACTTTGTATAGATTACCAGCTGAGAAAATGAAATGAAGTTGCAGTTTCATTTGTTGCTAAGTGTTCTGATGGTTCTGTTGTATTTTTAAAGTAGTGTTCTGCTGTAGTTTTAAAGTAGTTTTGTTTTCATTTTGCAATTACTATATTTTTGAACTGTGACTGTATAATTAATGTTGTTTGACAATAGTTTAGTCATGTAATGAGCATGCTGGACTGTACAATTGGACTTTAATACCAGTTTTGATTACAAGCTCTGTGAGGTTGTGAATTGGCAGTAGATAATTATGTAAATTAGAATTATTAGAGTGTTTTTGGACTATTTCAGCACGTTTGTATGATTTAGTCATGACAGCCTAAGATTACAGCATTGATAGACTCTAGATTGATTGCATAGCTTGATTGTTGTAACGAATAGACACTGTTGAAGTGGTGTTGATACAGATTAGATTGCTTACAGTAAGCTCGTTAACAAATAAAATACAGGTCTATTCCATGTTATTAATAAGCATCACCTAGAAAAATCAGAAATTGTGAACAGGTAAAAATTCAGAATTCGGGATTAATATCCAACAGTTCGTTGTGCTTTTTATATATTTATCCTATTAACCACTATGTGTTTTAGCTTATATCTGGAATTGGTTAATTACTGTTAATATTCAGCATATTAGGCTAAGTAAGTAAAACAAATCATAAGGCAAGACAAGGCATGCCCAAATCGTTGGGTATACTTATTGGGCCTGATTTTTTCAAATTGAGCCCAAGTGCAAGGCTCACATCTCCGGTCAGGATTTATGGAGCTGCAATATGGCAGATTCACTGGGCCAAACCTTTAAGCCCAAAAAATGGCTAGAAGTCAAAACTCTTTAAAAAATTTATATTAGGAATATGAGAGTTAATTTACAATATGAATTTGGGTTTTCGAGTTAGGTAGCGGGTTCAAATTAAGAGGGTCCTCCCTTTTGTTTGAATTCGAACTTGAACTCGAGGCCCGAATTTATAAATGCAAATTAATTAGGCCCTTTTAGAGATAAAAAATAAGTAGAAAATTGTAGTTTGCTTTAGGTTGGCCTTTAAATAATAAAGTGAGATGAGTATCGCCGAACAAAAATGCATAAATTGCAGGGCCCTCATTAAATGCATCATTAAAAATACTTAGAATTTGGGGCGTGCCGTCTAGCAAAGTTCACGTCCTCCCACAAAGATAATAACTTGTTAGTCTCTTTAGGCGCGTTTATAATAATTTTACCTTCTTAAATACGGGTGTGCATTTCATGCAACCCAAATCCAAATCCAAAAACGTTGAATAAGAATGTGTCGAGGATCTGGATGCATTTCATATGACTTGATCCGAAAATACATTTTTAAACGACGTTCACTTTCTTAATTTTTTTAACTAAAAGCAGTAAATTATCTTAAAATTGCATTGTAGGTTGGAACATGTATAAAAATTAGATTTTTGCCAAATATAGCAATTGAGCGACCGTGCTAGAACCACGGAACTCGGGAGTGCCTAACCCCTTCCCGGGTTAACAGAATTCCTTACCCGGATTTCTGGTTCGCGACTGTAATACAGAGTCAAATCATTTCCTCGATTCGGGATTCAAACCGGTGACTTGGGACAACATAAATCTCCCAAGTGGCGACTCTGAATCTCTTAATAAACGAATCCCGTTTCAATTTTCCTTTAATTGGGAAAAACTCCTTTTATTATACCCTTCACGAGGTGTAGTAGCAAAAAAGGAGATGTGGCAACTACAGTCGAAGGAAATTACAAATGATTAAATTGTGTACATTTTTTCACGTCATCAGGTTAAGTTGACCGACCTATAATAAATAATTGTATACGAAATTCCAATAGATATTATATATACCACATATACAAGATTTAAAATTGTATGAACCCTAGTACCTCAAGTAAAATCTCTATCTAAACATAATGTTAACCTCTTATTACTTTTATACCTACTTCAACTTTAATTGCTGCCTTTTTTTCCAACTTTAACAGCATATATTCAGGCCCCTACTCATACATACTCCCTCCGGTCCAAAATAAGTGATTTTTTGGTATTTTCTTGTGGTTCAAAATAAGTGATTTTGCAGATTTCAAGAATGAATTAATTATTTTTTTCTTACATTGTCCTTGGAATAAATAATGTTGGAATATGTGTTAGGAGTGTTTATGTGAGATAGTAAATGTTAAAATGGTCGATTTCATTGCTAATTAATGCTAAAAGGTGAATTTCTTAATTTGTGTGAAAATATCAAAAAGATCACTTATTTTGGACCAGAGGGAGCATCATAACACTCCATGGCAAACTTGAATTGATATTTTTATGAAATTAAACTGTCATAGGATCACGTAAATCGTGATCTTGTAAACATCCCAACAAACTCATGTGTGTATCACGAACTTTGAAATATATCTCTCAAATACACGTTAGAATGGTATTGATCTATTTCTCTTTTTACGTTGGGATGATTTTGATAGTTTTATTCAACATAAAATAGAAGAAAAAAAATAAAAGAACAGCTGGATACAGGATGACAAATTTCTGAATCTACATCATGATTGATAAAATAACAAGCTTATGCTTTTTTATACATTGAACAAATTCTTTTGTTTCTTGCCCAAACTTTGAGCGCTTTTCAGTTATCTTCCTTAAAAATTCCGATTTGGAAATGGCATTGTAACGACCCGGCCGGTCGTTTTGGGAATTTATGCCCCGATCCCCTATTAACTGCTTTTCCTAAGTTTATTTCTGCTATTTTGGTTTGCCGGTACGTTCGGTCTTAGGATTCGGAGTGTTTTGGGACACTTAGTCCCTAAATGAGAGCTTAAGAGTTGAAAAGTTATCCGTATTCGGAACAGTGTGAAGGCGACCTCAGAATGGAAATACGATGATTCCGTTAGCTCCGTTAAGTGATTTCGGGATTGGGAGCGTGTTCAGAATGTATTTTAGATGTCCGTAGCTAATTTAGGCTTGAATTGGCGAAGTTAGTATTTTGACAATTTCCGGCTGATAGGTGATATTTTGATCCGGGAGTCGAAATGGAATTCCGAGAGTTGCCATAGCTTCGTTAGGTGATTTGGGATATGTGTACAAAATTTCAGTTCATTCGGACGTGTTTTGGTTAGGTTTTTTATCGAAAGTGTGTTATGTTGGATTTTGAAGTACTTAGGCTTCAATCTTTGATTTAATCGGATTGCCGGTGTTTTTTCGGTGTATTAAGGATTGGTGCAAGTTCGAACAAGGTATTAGGTGGTATTGGTGCTTTTGGTTGAGGTCTCGGGGGGCCTCGGGATGATTTCAGGTGGTTAACGGGAAAATTTCTAAGTTTTCTGCAGCTGGTATTTGTACCCTTCTGGTATTTTCGCTTCTGCGGTTTGGGTACCGCAGAAACGGAGCAGCAGAAACGGCTTCCTCATCGCAAAAGCAAGGTTTGGCTTTCCCCTCAAAGACAGCAGAAGCGGTCACCTTTCCACAAGAGCAGAACCGCATGAGCGGTGATTTTTTTGCAGAAGCGGGACCTGCTCCCTTAAGTGAAAACCGAAGAAGCGGTTAGTTTTTCGCTTAAGCGGGACCGCAAAAGCGGTCCTTTGTCCGCAGAAGCAAAAATGATTGTTCAGAAGTATCAATTTCGAGGGTTTAATTTCATAAGTTTGAAAATCGATTGAGAGCTCGGGAGAATGCAATTTAGAGTGGGTTTTGAAGAGAAAATCATTCGGTAACGTTTCCTTGATCCTTTTTCATTATATTTCATAATCATATAGTTGTATACATCATTAGAATTCGAATTTAGGAGCAAGATTGGTTAATTTGGGGGAAAACTTCATAGACCAAACTATTAAATTTTGAGGGGGCATTTGACCTCCGATTTGGGAGATTTTTATATGGTTAGACTCGTGAGAGTACGAGGGTTCTGAAAATGTAAAAATTATTTGATTCCGAGACGTTGGCTGGAGGGGTATTTTTGGTCATTTTACCTATTTTCGCGCCCTAGCCTTAGAATTTAATTGTGGAATCAATTACTTGAATTATTATTTACAGTATGCAATTTAATTGAATAGATTTGAGCCATTTGGAGTCAGATACTCATGGCAAAAACGTGGTTTCGGGTTGACTTGCACTTGTTCGAGGTAAGTGACTTGTCTAACCTTGTGTGTGGGATCCTTCCCTTAGGATGTGATATTTGGTAATAAAATGCATTGTACGTGAGGTGACGAGCGCGTACTTGAGCTCATTGTCGAAAACCCGAATTTTCACTTAAAGATATTTGAACGGGGATTCTTCGTACTTGCTTTCTTCTACATGCCCTTATATTTTGTGCTAGTCTAGAAAAGCATGTTTAGTTGATCCAAATTGCCTACTTGCTTAATTTGCCTTAATTGCTTTATGTGGAGCATGCTAGGTTAGAACTATATGTGGCTTGTATTGTTGTACTTCATTCCTGAATATTCTCTGATTGTGTTGCGCATTTATATTGGGACTACGGATGTGGGATTCTGGTAGCTCCCCCCTCCCCCTCTTGTTTGTTTACTTTGGGACTACGGGTTAGATTTCTAGTAGATACCCCTACACTTTTACTTTGGGACTACGGGTTAGATTCCTCCCCTACACATTGATAGTTGGACTACGGGACGGTATCCTGGGAGATCCTTCAGATATATTCATACAGTGGACTATGGGACGGTATCCCGGGAGCTCCTCGGACAGATTGATAAATTGGACTACAGGACGGTATCCTGGGAGATCCTCATCATTGGTATTGGTATTGAACTATTTTATTATGTGTTCTCTTAATTTTTTTGCGTATAAATTATTGTTGTGTAATCCGATTTACTCAGTAGTTGTACCTCATTATTTCTGGTCATTTTATACTATTGTTAACCTTGTTATTTTATCTTATCTCAGTAGGGCCCTGACCTTCCTCATCACTACCCCATCGAGGTTAGGATTGACACCTACTGAGTACCGCTATGGTGTACTCATGCCCTTCCTGCGCATGTTTTTCATGTGCAGATCTAGGTACCTCCACCCAGGTGCATTATCCTCACGGAGGGGAGATCTAGCAGAGACTTTGATGTATATCTGCCACGTCCGCAGACCAGAAGTTTCTATCCTATTCCAGCTTTAGCATATGACTTTTCTTTCTTTCGGTTGTGTAGACATTCTGGAGTTAGAGCAGTGAATTTCATTTCTATTAGCCTGTGTTTCCTGTGAGTTTTCGGGTTTTGGGAGTTTGATTCATATTTCGTGGTATGGGTTGTATTATGCTAAGTGGCACTTATACACCGTTTTCTCTTGACAGTAAAATTTTTAGTTGTTTGCTTTCGCAAGTTAGTTTGTTTTCCGCAAGTTGTATAAATTCTGCATTGCTAGGCTTACCTAGTTGTAGGGACCAGGTGCCATCACGGCATGTTCACGATCGGTGAACTAGGGTCATGACAAGTTGGTATCAGAGCTCTAGGTTCATAGGAGTCATGGAACATGGGCCGGTTTATTAGAGTCTCGCTGATCGGTACAGAGACATTTGTATTTATCTACGAGAGGCTATGTAACTGTTTAGGAAAAATCTTCATTTCTTTTGAATTCCTGGTCGTGCGATATTTTGACATCAATTCTAAACTTCTGTCTTCTATTCTCTCACAGGTGGTGAGGACACGTGCTATACGAGAGGACCAGGCACCCGCGCCCCCTTCTGCCGCCGTCAGAGGCCGGGGTAGAGGTTGAGGACGCGCACATGGTACAGCCACAACACCTACGCGAGCTACCGCTGAGGTACCACCAGCAGATTTGGCTTGAGCCCAGGCACCTGGCACACCTACCACTGCTACTACTACTCCAGCACCTTGGCTCAGGCCGGGTTACTTCCCCTTACCGCAGCCACATCCCAAGCTGGGGGAGGAGCATAGACTCCCACCGTCCGTACTCCTGCGCAGTGAGTGCAGGTTGAGCAGGCTCCGGAGATTATTCCCGCACCACCTGCAGCACCAGTACAGCCCGGGGATAGGCCAGCTGTTTCAGAGGACGAGCAGCGTAGACTAGAGAGGTTCAAGAAATATGACCCCCCAGTGTTCAGTGGCCTAGCATCAGATGATGCCTTTGGATTTTTGGAGGAGTGTCATTGTATCCTTTGCACCATGGGTATAGTGGAGTCCAGTGGGGTTTTTTTCACTGCATTTCAGCTTTGGGAAGCCGCCTATAAGTGGTGGCGTACTTATGAGTTAGACAGTCCAGCCGGGGCTGCTTCGCTGACTTGGACCCAGTTTTCAGACATGTTTATGAGGGAGTTTGTTCCCCAGAGCCTTAGGGATTCATGGCGCGCGGAGTTTGAGCACTTGCGCTACGGTGCCATGACAGTTTCAGAGTATGCCATCCGTTATACCAGGTTGGCCAGACATGCACCGGCCTTGGTTGTCACAGTTTGGGAGAGAGTCTGCAGGTTCATCGAGGGCCTTATTCCGCCCATCAGGTCTAGCATGACTCGAGAGTTGGAGATGGATATTCCTTACCAGCAGGTAGTGAGCATTGCTAGGAGGATTTAGGGTATCCTCACCAGGGAGCGAGGGGAGAGGGAGGCCAAGAGGTCTCGAGAGTCGGGTCACTACTCTGGTGCTCGTACCTCATCAGCAGGTCGTTATGGTAGAGGTTATTCTGGTCGCCCTGTACATTCAGCTTTGCCAGCAGCCGGCAGTACTCCAGCTCCACCTGTACCTCAGGAGCCTTACTATGTGCCTCCAGTTTCTAGCGTGCCTCCTGCGCGGGATACTTCAAGAGGTCAGTCCAGCAGGCCTAGCCCCAGCCAGTCACAGCCACCGCGTCCTCCCAGAGCTTGTTTCGAGTGTGGAGATACATGTCATATGGTTAGGGATGTCCCCAGACTTGGTAGGGGTGCATCTTCACAGACTGCTCAGCCGCAACAGGGTCCTTAGAGTTCTCAAGCTATGATTACAGCTCCAGCTGCTGCCCCGCCTGCTCAACCAGTCAGGGGCGGAGGCCGAGGAGATAAAGGTCTCCCTCGAGAGAGGGGTCAGGCCAGATATTATTGTATGCCTGCTCGCACTGAGGTTGTTGCCTCCGATTCCGTCATCACAGGTATTATACTGGTTTGTCATAGAGAGGCATCGGTTCTATTCGATCCAGGCTCTATTTATTCTTATGTGTCTTCCTATTTTGCTCCGCATCAGGGTGTGCCTCGGGATTCTTTAGGTGCCCCCGTTTATATTTCTACTCCTATGGGAGATTCTCTGGTTGTGGATCGCGTTTATCGATCATGTCTGGTTACTATTCGTAGTTTTGAGACCAGAGCGGATCTATTGTTACTCGGTATGGTTGACTTTGATATTATTCTAGGCATGGACTGGTTATCTCCCCATCATGCTATTCTTGATTGTCACACCAAGACCGTGACGCTGTCTATGCCAGGTATTCCACGTATTGAGTGGAGTGGTACTTTAGGTCACACTCCTAGTAGAGTTATCTCTTTCCTTAGAGCTCAGCGTATGGTTGAGAAGGGGTGTGCCGTGTATTTAGCTTATGTGAGAGATGTCAACGTTTATACCCCTTCTGTTGATTCAGTTCCAGTGGTACGGGATTTTCCCGATGTGTTTCCAGCTGATCTTCCGAGCATGTCGCCCGATAGAGATACTGATTTTGGCATTGATCTGTTACCGGGCACTCAGCCTATTTCCATTCCTCCGTATCGCATGGCTCC
>MU717520.1:122469-152483 GCA_026770625.1 Nicotiana glauca | reverse complement strand
GGTTCTATGCGTATGTGCATTGATTATCGCCAGTTGAACAAAGTTACAGTGAAGAACCGTTATCCTTTACCTCGTATTGATGATATGTTTGACCTGTTTCAGGGCACACAGGTGTTTTCCAAGATTGATTTGCGCTCAGGTTACCATCAGCTAAAGATTCGGGAGCCAGATATCCCGAAGACTGCCTTCAGGACTTGGTATGGTCATTACGAGTTTCTCGTTATGTCATTTTGGTTGACTAATGCCCCAGCAGCTTTTATGCATTTGATGTACAGTGTATTCAGCCCATACCTTGACTCATTCGTTATTATTTTTATTAATGACATTCTGGTATACTCCCGGAGTTGGGAAGATCATGAACAACACATGAGGACAGTGCTTCAAACCCTGAGAGAGAAGAAATTATATGCAAAGTTCTCAAAATGTGAGTTCTGGTTGAGTTCCGTGGCATTTCTAGGCTACGTGGTATCAAGTGAGGGCATTCGGGTAGATCCGAAGAAGGTGGAGGCCGTGCAGAGTTGGACCAGGCCCTCCCCAGCTACGGAGATTGGCAGTTTTCTTGGTCTGGCGGGGTATTACCGTCGCCTGTGGAGGGGTTTTCATCAATTGTGGCCCCTATGACTAGATTGACCCAAAAGGGTTCCCCATTTCAGTGGATAGAGGAGTGCGAGGCGAGCTTCCAAAATCTTAATACAACTTTGACTTCAGCCCCAATCTTGATGCTGCCTACCGGTTCGGGGTCTTATACAGTTTATTGTGATGCCTCACAGGTTGGACTTGGGGCGGTGTTGATGCAGGATAGTAGGGTGATTTCCTACGTGTCCAGACAGTTGAAGTTACATGAAAAGAACTACCTTGTCCACGATCTCGAGTTAGCTGCTATTGTTCATGCCTCGAAGATCTGGCGTTATTATTTGTACGGGGTGCCTTGTGAGATCTATACTGACCATCGGAGTTTGCAGCACTTGCTTAAGCAGAAGGACCTAAATATGCGTCAGAGGAGATAGTTAGAGTTGTTAAAGGATTATGATATTACTATTCTTTATCACCCGGTCAAGGCCAATGTGGTAGCCGTTGCCTTGAGTCGTCGGACGGAGATTTTGGGGAGTTTGGCATATTTACCAGCTTCAGAGAGACCTATGGCGATGGATGTTCAAGCCTTAGCCAGTCAGTTTGTGAGATTGGACCTTTCGGAGCCCAGTCGGGTTCTAGCCTGTGTGGTTTCTCGGTCTTCCCTATTTGATCGTATCAAGGAGCGGCAGTATGATGACCCTCATTTGCTTGTCCTTCAGGACAGGGTCCAGCGTGGTGATGCCAGAGATGTGACCATCGGGAATGATGGAGTATTGAGGATGCAGGGCCAGATTTGTGTGCCCAATGTTGATGGCCTTCGAGAGTTGATTCTAGCAGAGGCCCATAGTTTGCGGTATTCCATCCATCCGGGTGTCGCGAAGATGTATCCGGACTTGAGGTAGCACTATTGGTGGAGGCGGATGAAGAAGGATATAGTTTACTACGTGTCCAAATGCCTCAACTACCAGTAGGTGAAGTATGAGCACCAGCTTCCGGGTGGGTTGCTTCATCAGATAGAGATCGCGGAGTGGAAGTGGGAGCGTATCACCATGGACTTTGTATCTGGACTCCAACGGACCGTGAAGAAGTTTGATTCTATTCGGGTCATTGTGGATCGGCTGACCAAATCTACTCATTTCATTCCCGTGTGTACCACTTATTCATCGGAGCGGTTGGCGGAGGTTTATATCAGGGAGATAGTCCATTTGCATGGTATTCCAGTTTCTATCATCTCAGACAGAGGTACTCAGTTTACATTGCGGTTCTAGAAAGCCGTGCAGCAGGAGTTAGGCACTCGGCTGGAGTTGAGAACGACATTTCACCCCCAGACGGACGGACAGTCTGAGCGCACTATTCAGATTCTGGAGGATATGCTATGTGCGTGCGTGATTGAGTTTGGAGGGTCATGGGATCATTTCCTGCCACTGGCGGAGTTGGATTATAACAACAGTTATCAGTCCAGCATTAAGATGGAGTCGTATGAGGATTTATATGGTAGGAGATGTAGATCTTCGGTGGGTTGGTTTGAGCCGGGGGAGGCTAGGCTATTGGGCATAGAGATGGTCCAGGATGCAATGGAAAAGGTTAAGGTGATTCAAGATAGACTCCATGCAGCCCAGTCCAAACAGAAGAGTTACGCGGACAAGAAGGTTCGTGATGTTGCATATATGGTTGGTGAGCGGGTCCTGCTTTGGGTCTCACCTATGAAGGGCGTCATGAGGTTTGGGAAGAAAGGGAAGCTGAGTCCGAGGTTTATTGGCCCTTTTGAGATCCTGAGGCGATTTGGGGAGGCTGCTTATGAGCTTGTCTTACCTCCCAGCCTAGCCGGAGTTCATCCGGTATTTCATATTTCGATGCTCCGCAGATATCATGGTGATCCATTGCACGTGTTGGATTTCAGTTCAGTCTAGTTGGACAAGGATCTATCCTATGTTGAGGAGCCAGCGGCTATTTTGGACAGGAAGGTCAGAAAGTTGAGGTCAAAGAACATAGCTTCAGTGAAGGTTTAGTGGCAGGGTCAGCCGGCCGAGGAGGAGACTTGGGAGACCGAACAGGATATGCGCAGCCAGTACCCTCATTTTTTCACTACTTCAAGTATGTTCTCTATGCTCATTCGAGGACGAACGAATGTTTAAGTGTAGGAGGATGTAACGACCCGGTCGGTCGTTTTGGGAATTTATGCCCCGATCCCCCATTAACTACTTTCCCTAAGTTTATTTCTGCTATTTTGGTTTGTCGGGACATTCGGTGTTAGGATTCTGAGTGTTTTGGGACACTTAGTCCCTAAATGAGAGCTTAAGAGTTGAAAAGTGGTCCGTATTCGGAATAGTGTAAAGGTGACCTCGGAATGGAAATCCGATGGTTCCGTTAGCTCTGTTAGGTGATTTCGGGGTTGGGAGCATGTTCGGAATGTATTTTAGAAGTCCGTAGCTAATTTAGGCTTGAATTGGCGAAGTTAGTATTTTGGCGATTTCCAGCTGATAGGTGATATTTTGATCCGGGAGTCGGAATAGAATTCCGAGAGTTGCTGTAGCTTTGTTAGGTGATTTGGAATATATGTGCAAAATTTCAGTTTATTCGGACGTGTTTTGGTTAGGTTTTTGATCGAAAGTGTGTTATGTTGGATTTTGAAGTTCTTAGGCTTGAATCTTTGATTTAATCGGATTGCCGGTGTTGTTTTCGGTATTTTAAGGATTGGTGCAAGTTCGAGTAAGGTATTAGGTGGTATTGGTGCTTTTGGTTGAGGTCTCGGGGGGCCTCAGGATGATTTTGTATGGTTAACGGGGAAATTTCTAAATTTTCTGCAGCTGGTATTTTTGACCCTTCTGGTATTTTCGCTTCTGCGGTTTGGGACCGCAGAAGCGGAGCCGTAGAAGCAGCTTCCTCATCGCAAAAGTGAGGTTTGGCTTTTCCCCCAGAGACCGCAGAAGCGGTCACCTTTTCGCATGAGCGATGATTTGTTCGCAAAAGCGAGACCTATTCCCTTAAGTGAAAACCATAGAAGCAGTTGGGTTTCCACTTATGCTGGACTGCATAAGCGGTCCCTTGTCTGCAGAAGCGGAAATGACTGTTTAGAATTATCAATTTCGAGGGTTTAATTTTATAAGTTTGAAAATCGATTGAGAGCACGGGAGAAGGCGATTTTGAGTGGGTTTTGAAGAGAAAATCATTGGGTAACGTTTCCTTGATCCTTTTTCATTATATTTCATCATCATATAGCTGTATACATCATTGGAATTCGAATTTAGGAGCAAGATTGGTTAATTTGGGGAAAAACTTCATAGACTAAACTATTGAGTTTTGAGGGGGCATTTGACCTCCGATTTGGGAGATTTTTATATGGTTAGACTCGTGAGAGTACGAGGGTTCTGAAAATGTAAAAATTATTCGATTCTGAGACTTTGGATGGAGGGGCATTTTTGGTCATTTTACCTATTTTCGCGCCCTAGCCTTAGAATTGAATTGTGGAATCAAATACTTGAATTATTATTTACAGTCTGCAATTTAATTGAATAGATTTGAGCCATTTGGAGTCGGATACTCATGGCAAAAGCGTGGTTTCGGGTTGACTTGCACTTGTTCGAGGTAAGTGGCTTGTCTAACCTTGTGTGGGTGACCCTTCCCTTAGTATGTGATATTTGGTAATTGAATGCCTTGTACGTGAGGTGACGAGCGCGCACTTGAGCTCATTGTTGAAAACCCGAATTTTTACTTAAAGATATTTGAACGGAGATTCTTCGCACTTGCTTTCTTCTACTTGCCCTTATATTTTGTGCTAGTCTAGAAAAGCATGTTTAGTTGATCCAAATTGCCTACTTGCATAATTTTCCTTAATTGCATTATGGGGAGCATGCTAGGGTAGAACTATTTGTGGCTTTTATTGTTGTACTTCATTCCTGAATATTCTCTGATTGTGGCTGCGCATTTATATTGGGACTACGGATGTGGGATTCCGGTAGCTCCCCCCTTGTTTATTTACTTTGGGACTACGGATTACATTCCCGGTAGATCCCCCTGCACTTTTACTTTGGGACTAAAGGTTAGATTCCTGGTAGATCCCCTGCACATTGATAGTTGGACTACGGGACGGTATCCCGGGAGATCCTTCAGATATATTCATACAGTGTATTACGGGACGGTATCCCGGGATCTCCTCGGACAGATTGATAAAATGAACTACAGGACGGTATCCTGGGAGATCCTCATTATTAGTATTGGTATTGAGCTATTTTATTCCGTGTTATCTTAATTTTTCTGCGTATAAATTATTGTTGCGTAATCCGATTTACTCAGTAGTTGTACCTCATTATTTGTGGTCATTTTATACTGTTGTTAACGTTATTATTTTATCTTATCTCAGTAGGACCCTGACCTTCTTCGTCACTACCCCATCGAGGTTAGGCTTGGCACTTACTGAGTACCGCTGTGGTGTACTCATGCCCTTCATGCGCATGTTTTTCATGTGTAGATCCAGGTACCTCCACCCAGGCGCATTATCCTCACGGAGGGGAGATCTAGCAAAGACTTTGAGGTATATCTGCCACGTCCGCAGACCAGAAGTCTCTATCCTATTTCAGCTTTAGCATATGACTTTCCTTTCTTTCGGTTGTGTAGACATTCTGGAGTTAGAGCAGTGTATTTCATTTCGTGGGTTTCATTTAGCCTGTGATTCCTGTGAGGTTCCGGGTTTTGGGAGTTTGATTCGTATTTCGTGGTATGGGTTGTATTATGCCAAGTGGCACTTATACACCGTTTTCTCTTGACAGTAAAATTTTTAGTTGTTTGCTTCCGCAAGTTAGTTTGTTTTTCGCAAGTTGTATAAATTCCGTATTGTTAGGCTTACCTAGTTGTAGGGACTAGGTGCCATCACGACATGTTCACAATCGGTGAACTAGGATCGTAACAGGCATGCATAAGGCATATATATATATAAGATAAAGATTTAAGTTATTATTACACAGATAGTGTAAACTTATTTTATTAGTATAGTAGTTTAATCGGTAGTAGTTGTTTCAAAAAAAGACTGTGGTGGCAAATTTGTTATCATATTATTAGGTCACAAATTGATATTTATTTTTATTTACTTTATAAATGACTTGAGTCCTGAATTTTTTTACGCAATTACCGAAGGAAACTTGATCTCATGAGAAAAAAGACAGACACTTTAGAGTCTATTGGTGTCACGTAATTTGGAATAAATGTGATAATCCTACCAAATTTAGAGATTTAATATCCAATAGTCAAATGACATAATAATAACATCTTTATGAAAGATGATCCAATATCATGACCTGCCACATCATGTCATGTAGATGCCATTTAACATATATTTTTACCATATAGCTTATATAAGAAAGGGTCAACACTTGTAAGAAGGTTATAGAGAAATATGGAGGATTCTGTGATGACCCGCCATGTCATCATGCCACATAGGTGCCACTTGGCACATATTTTTTCCACATGGAAGGGTTACATAAGTTTGGGACTAAATTTTGGTAGAATATTCTAGAACTATGAAGAATTTCCTTGGGAAGCTCTAGATATTTATGCACTTGTAGGAAGGTTCTAGAGAAATATGGAGATTTCTCATGGAAGACCTTAGAATCCTATGGATTTTCTAGGAAAGTCCTTGGAATCTTTTAGGCTTGTAGAATATTCTAGGGAATGGACTTATTTGTAAATATGGAAGGACTTGTAGAACAATTATTATTTACATACTAGCCCTTAGGTGATTAGTATAAATAGGGGGCATCATTTGTATTTCATCAACCAAGCAAAAACAATCAAGTTCTCTCCAACACAAAGCTTCTCTTAATAATTTTCTTGTGTTTTTTCTTCCATTCTCTTAGCGATCTTGAGTGTAGTAAGGCTGACTTGGCAAAGCAAGAACGTGAGCAAATAGTGCAAGATCGTGAGCGAGTTGTCAAGTGCCGCACGTGTACTTAGTTAACAACTAAGGACGTGACAACGTGGTATCAGAGTGAAGGTTTAAACTAAGGGAATCGCGAACGACGGAGAAATTAACGCTGCCAACACCCAAGCCAACGTCATCCAAGATGTTGCTGGAAAGAGCGTTCGTGGAAAAAAGAAGAATGCCACCAATAAGAGCCAGGAGGTGCCACCCGAGGTTGTGTCAAACAAAGGGCTTACATCCGAAAAATCATCTGCCACTGAGGCGAGCGAGGATGAAGTGGAGGTCCTGCCCGAGGACGTCTCGCTCGGTAAAGAGTGGGTGATGAAGATGAACGCGGGGATGGACGCCGTGGAGATATTTGGCCAACGCTTGGGGAAGGTGGAAGGCACCCTTAGCGTTCTTGAGGGGCACACTCTTGAAGAGATTGAGAGTATCCGAAATAACTTGGAGGGACGTACACAGACCGAGATGGAACGAAGGCAAACCATCATTGCCTTAGAGTGCATACTCATGGAGGCTTTGAGTACTATCGATGCTATGAAGGCAAAGATAGATTCACTCGAGGAGCATGTCAATGCTAGCGTGACCGAGGCAGCCAGCAATGTTGTGGTGATGAGAGACCAAGATCAAGGCTCCCAAACCACCGGTGTTCAAAGGTGTTCGTGATGCACAAGAAGTGGAAAATTTCCTTTGGCACTTGGAGAACTACTTCAGGCACGGCAAAGTGAGGGACGACGAGGCCAAGATCAACACTGCGGTATTGTACCTCTCCGAGACTGCCATGCTTTGGTGGAGAAGGAAGATGGCTGATATGGATAAAGGTCTATGTGCTATTAGCACATGGGATCAGTTCAAAGCCGAGTTCAAGAGACAGTTCTTTCCAAACAATGTCTTATACGAGGCAAGGCGCAAGCTTAGGGAATTGAAGCAAACATGGAGCATACGCAACTATGTCAAGGAGTTCACTACCCTTATGCTTCAAATCCCCAACCTAACCAATGATGACTTGTTATTCCACTTCATGGACGGGTTGCAAAATTGGGCTAAGCAGGAGTTGCAACGCTGACAAGTTACTGATATAGACCAAGCCATAATGGAGGCCGAATCATTGATGGACTACAGGCATGACAAGCACGACAAAGGCAATGGCAAGAAGTCAAAGGTTAACAAAGGCGGGGGAGATCGTGGCAAAGGCAAGGAGATACATCAACAATACTCCAAGACTCAAGATTCCAAAAAGTCGAGTGGTCGTCAGGGCTACGCCGAGAAGAAGGCACAGGCCGAGAAGAAGGGATGCTATATATGCGGAGGGCCACACGGCTTCAGGAATTGTCCCGACCTAAAGAGCCTCAGCGCTATAGTCCGTGAACGAAAGGAGCAGCCGCAAGGAGAGAGTTCGGGAACTGCACAATTGGGTATGATCGAATTATGTGGTGCCGTCACAAAGCAAGCTATCCAACCTACCGAGAGTGGCAATCAGTGCGTGGATCTCACCATCAACAACAAGCCCGCTCGTGCAATGGTGGATACTGGAGCAACTCATAACTTCGTGACTGAGGCTGCCGCAAAGAGACTAGAATTGAAGCTTGCTCCAACCAACTCTCGCGTCAAGACTGTGAATGCCGAGGTACAAAATGCTCATGGGGTAGCTAATGGAGTAGGTGTCAAATTGGGTGCTTGGAAAGGTATGACAAACTTTACCGTAACCGCTATGGATATCTTTGACATCATACTGGGGCAAAAGTTCTTTAGACATTGTCATACTTTGATCGACCCTTACCTCCAACGTCTCTTGGTTATGGAGCGAGAAGGAGCTTGCATGGTACCTACAATGACTATGCCATACGGACATATCCAAGCACAAATCTCAGCTATGCAGATTGTCAAGGGGATCAAGAAGGGGGAGCCAACGTTCGTGGCAACCATTGCAAGTGTAGAGGAAGACAAGAGTTTTCAAGAGACATTGCCGCCTCGCATAGAGAAGTTGCTTGAGGAAAACAAAGATGTCATGCCCGAGGAGTTGCCTAAGTACTTGCCGCCTAGGCGAGAGGTGGATCACAAAGTTGAGTTGGAACCAGGGGCTAAGCCACCTGCATTTGCCCCATATCCTATGGCACCGCCCGAGCTAGAGGAGCTCAAGAAACAATTGAAAGAGTTGCTCGATATTGGTCACATTCGCCCATCAAAGGCACCTTTCGGCGCACCAGTATTGTTCCAGAAGAAGAATGATGGATCGTTGCGCTTGTGCATAGACTACCGAGCACTTAATAAGGTTACAGTGAAGAATAAGTACCCGATCCCGCTCATTGCTGACTTGTTCAATAGACTTGGGCAAGCCAAATACTTTACCAAGGTGGATCTTCGAAAGGGCTACTACCAGGTTCGCATTGCTGAAGGCGATGAGCCAAAGACAGCATGCGTGACAAGATATGGAGCCTTTGAGTGGTTGGTGATGCCCTTTGGCTTAACCAATGCACCGGCCACATTTTGTACCCTTATGAACAAGATTTTCCATCCCTACCTTGATCAGTTCGTGGTAGTCTACCTAGATTATGTCATCTACATCAACACCTTGGAGGAACATATAGAGCACTTAAGGAAAGTTTTCCAAGTCTTGCAGGGGAACGAGCTATACATCAAGAGGGAGAAGTGTGAGTTTGCACAATCAAAGGTGCACTTCTTGGGCCATGTCATTAGCAATGGCAAGCTACGCATGGACGAGGCTAAGGTACGTGCTATCCAGGAGTGGGAGGCACCTACAAAGGTAACTGAGTTGAGAACCTTCCTTGGCCTTGTTAACTACTATCGTCGGTTCATCAATGGCTACTCAGCAAAGGCCGCACCATTGACCGAGTTGCTAAAGAAGAACAATCTGTGGGTTTAAACGGAGCATTGTCAAAAGGTGTTTGAAGGCCTTAAGGCAGTTGTAACAGAGGAGCCAGTCTTGGCATTACCTGACTTTGCCAAGACATTTGAGGTGCACACAGATGCCTCAGACTTAGCCATTGGGGGTGTCCTGATGTAGGATAAGCATCCCATAGCATTTGAGATCCGCAAGTTAAATGAAACGGAGCGGCGTTACACGGTGCAAGAGAAGGAAATGACTGCAACTGTGCATTGCCTTCGTACATGGAGACATTATCTGCTCGGGTCGAGGTTCGTGGTCAAGACCGACAATGTGGCTACTAGCTACTTTCAGACACAGAAGAAGCTCACACCAAAACAGGCTAGGTGGCAAGACTTCTTAGCCGAGTTTGATTATGTGCTAGAGTACAAGTCGGGCAAAGTTAATGTTGTAGCTGATGCCTTGAGCCGGAAAGCCAAGCTTGCTGCCATCACTTCAGCAACTAGGGACATTCGTGAGGCTATAAAAGAAGGCATGCAACATGATCCAGTAGCCAAACAACTTATCGAGTTAGCCAACCAGGGTAAGACGAGACATTTTTGGGTAGAAGATGGCCTATTACTTACCACGGGTCGGCGGGTCTACGTGCCTAAGTTTGGAGATACCAGACAACGGATCATAAAGGAGAGTCATGATACAATGTGGGCTGGTCATCCAGGCCAACGTCGCACTAGGGCCTTCGTTGAGTCAGTCTAATATTGGCCATACATGCGAGATGACATAGAGTGCTATGTGTAGACTTGTCTTGTCTGTCAACAGGACAAGGTTGAACAAAAACAACCCGGAGGACTTTTGGAGCCATTACTAGTTGCAGAGCGTCCATGGAAGAGTGTGACTATGGATTTTATCACTTGCCTACCGAAGTCCGACGGTTATGGTACTATTATGGTGATCGTGGATAGATTTTCCAAATATGCTACCTTCATGCCCGCCTCACCGTGTTTCACATCTAAGGAAGCCGCCAAATTATTCTTGAAGAACGTGGTAAAGTATTGGGGCTTACCAAGGCATATCATCAGTGATCGAGACCCCCGCTTCACTGGGAACTTTTGGAGAGAGTTGTTCGACACACTAGGCACGGAACTGCACTTTTCTACTAGTTTCCACCCACAAACGAATGGACAAACGGAACGGGTCAATGCCTTATTGGAATGCTACTTGAGGCATTATGTAAGTGCGCATCAGAAAGATTGGACAAGGCTCCTAAAAATCGCCCAATTCTCTTATAACTTACAGCGGAGTGAGTCCACTGGGCGGACACTATATGAGCTAGCCACAGGCCAACAACCACAAACTCCACATTCATTACCAGCCGCCTTCGAGGGAAAAAGTTGGGGGGCTTATCATATGGCCAAAGGATGGGAGGAGTAGCTCGACACTGCTAAGTCCTACTTGGAAAAAGCAGCTAAGAAGATGAAAAAATTTGCGGACTGTAAGCGGCGTCCCACAGATTATAGGGCTGGGGACACGGTCATGGTGAAGTTTAACCCAAGACAAATTCAAGGCACTATGGGGCATGCATCAGAATTTGATTCGCAAGTATGAGGGGCCATTTAAGATCGTCGCCAAGATAGGAAAGATCTCATTCAAGCTTGACATGCCATTGTATCTTAAGATCTGCCCTGTTTTCCATGCCAGCATGCTTAAGCCATATCATGAGGATAAGGATGATCCGAGTAGGGGACAATCAAGTCGAGCGCCAATGACTATCACCGTCTCGCATGATCGGGAGATTGAGGCTATCATAGATTACCAAGCCAGGCGAAAACAAGGGCAAAAAGCCACTACTATGTTCCTCGTCCATTGGAAAGGGCAATCACCGGAGAAGGCCACGTGGGAACGATATGAAGACTTGTGGCAATTCAAAGATAAGATCCGAGAGTTTATGCAGCAGCATTGCGCCGCAGTCGTCGCAATATTAGGTGGGGGAGAGTATGATGACCCGCTATGTCATCACGCCACATAGGTGCCACTTGCACATATTTTTTCCACATGGAAGGGTTACATAAGTTTGGGACTAAATTTTGGTAGAATATTCTAGAACTATGGAGAATTTCCTTGGGAAGCTCTAGATATTTATGCATTTGTAGGAAGGTTCTAGAGAAATATGGAGATTTCTCATGGAAGACCTTAGAATCCTATGGATTTTCTAGGAAAATCCTTGGAATATTCTAGGCTTGTAGAATATTCTAGGGAATGGACTTATTTATAAATATGGAAGGACTTGTAGAACAATTATTATTTACATACTAGCCCCTAGGTGATTAGTACAAATAGGGGGCATCATTTGTAATTCATCAACCAAGTAAAAACAATCAAGTTCTCTCCAACACAAAGCTTCTCTTGTGTTCTTTTTTCCATTCTCTTAGCGATCTTGAGTGTAGTAAGGCTGACTTGGCATAGCAAGAACGTGAGCAAATAGTGCAAGATCGTGAGCGAGTTGTCAAGTCACTACAAAAAACCGGCCTAATTGCGGCGGTTTAATAGCGGGGTCAGCTCCAACCCCCACAAATTTAATTAAATAGCAGGGGTTTACTTAACTCACACAATTATAATGAAATAGCGGCGGTTCTAAAACTACGCAATCTATAAAAAATTGGGCGCTAATATTTCCCATGCTTATTTTTGCTTCGTCTATTTTTTACTCTTGAAAAAAATACAAATACTCCCTCCGTTTCAATTTATGTGAACCTATTTTCTTTTTAGTCCGTGCCAAAAAGAATGACTTCTTTCCCTATTTGGAAACAATTTACCTTTATGCAATGATTTATAGCCACACAAAATATATGTGCTTCAATTTACACAACAGTCAAATGGATTCGCATAAATTGAAACGGAGTGAAAATAACAAAACCTCGAAAACTCCTCCACTTCCACTAGCGTTTTTCCACATACTCAAGGTAAAGCCCCTCAATTTTTAGAGATTAACTCAAATTTCATGATTCTTTCTACTTTATTTTTCTTAGAATTGAAAGTTTTGTGTGAATTTCTCATTCTATTTGTAAGATTTGAACTCAGATCCTCGTTTTTCCCTCTTTTTTCTTTGATTTTCCTCACGTTTTTCCCCTATAGCAGTGGCAAAGGCATCTCAATCACTCACTCGGGCATAGTAATCGACAAGCATTTTCAATTACAGTGAGTTCTTTTACCCTATTTTTGGATTAGTGCAGTGTTATTTCTACATATGGGTCTTTCATCTCTCCCATTTTTAGGTTTGTATAATCTGTAACTTTTGTATGTTTTCTATTTCATGTAGCCACATAAATCCCCATTTTTAGGTCTTTTTGTAATAAACTCTCAGTAATCTCCGATTTGAAAATTCCCGGAGCTATTGTATTCACTCTTATGTTATGTTCTCCCAATTCCAATGCCATTATCTGCACATAAAAAAAATATATAAAAAATAAAAGATAAACTGTAAAGAGAACAATTTAGATTTTGCGAGCTTAGTTTATGTATAGATATATCAAAGTATTAATTTAGAGTTTGCTAAAAAAAAGTATAAATTTAGAGATTCTGAAGAAAGGAAAAGCAAGAAACATTTGATTAGGAACAAATAATTTGCTTAAAAGAAATTAATTGGAAGGTAAGGAACCAAATGCGATTGAGAAAATAAAATTCATAAAGAGTTATATACTATGATTTCATCTTTCTCATTTCATAAAATAAAGGATTGGGGGTGTGTTTTGGTATGATGGGCTTTATTTTTCAGAAAATGTATTTAGGTGTTTGATCGGAGAGCTGACAATATTTCTAAAAAAAATTATTTACTAAAGAATGATAATAATATGAGCAAATTAGATACTATTTGAATAAACTAATGAGTAGTAACGTAAATAATAATGTTCAAGTTATTGGTTAAGTAGTGATATATGGAAGCTAACAATTTAAGATATTGTCAAAGAAAATGACTTTTGCTATAAAGTGAGGGAAGCTATTTCCTTTTTTTCAATTGAAAAAGTTACTCCCTCCATTTCAATTTATGTGAACTTGTTTCACTTTTGCAACAATTCTTGCATGAATACTTGTATGCTGTTGAACCCTTTTGGTTCATTTCGTTGGAAAACACATGGCAATCTATGTTGGACTCCAGTTCTAGAATTTCAGGAAATAATGTTTTTTATCTAGTCTTTTATTGTTGGTAAGTGTTGGCAATCTATGTTGGACTCCAATTCATCAAGTACATTAGTTTTGCTGCTTTTTTGGATACTGTATGTTATTTTTTTTGTTTCTTAGAGTACCACATTTGCACAAACTTTCATTTTCTTGACATGATTGAACAAGAAAAACCTATTTCCTCGATTCAACAACTCAACTTTTAATGATCTCTCTTACTAGCACAAAAGCATATTGTTATATCATATTATAAAAGAATTTCGGATTATAAAAGAATAGGATTAATAGGGTGTTGAACTAATTTGCAAAGCCATTAAATATTGTTGAACTTTTTCATGATATTTGACATTTATCTCATTGCTCTAACCTTCATTGTAGTACCTTTTATTAAAAGAAAAAAAGGCATTCTTTGTAGTACCTAGTGTATTTAGTTTTATATTGTCGCCTCTCTCCCCCTCACTATTGAAATTTACTCTACTTCTTAACCTAAAGTCCTCTAAAACAAATTAGAAGAATAAAGAGAGATTAGAATAGGCAGAAGAATTGCAAATTTATTTACTTTGTTTCTCAATCTCAAATCTACCAGTACTTCATGAAAATCACAATTATGATAACGTTTTGTGATTTTATTGATATATTTTAACTTTAAAATAATTTTTTAGCTTTGATTATGATTTACAGCTTAATTAGTAATTTATCAATAATATATGAATTAAAAATTCAATAAATTATTGAGGTTATGACTGACAGGAGCAATAAATATATGCGAATTAAAAAAAATATATTGCGGAGGTTTAAAACCGCCACGATTCGTAACTGAAAATTATTGTAAAAAGATTTAACTTTGAGATCTGCGGGGGTCGCCGCGAAGTAACCTCCGCTACTTAGTTCTGGCGGTCAGCAAAAAACTGCCGCAACTCGATTGCGACGACCCTTATTGTGGGGGTTTAACGACTGCCGGAAAAACATATTGCGGGGGTTCTAAACTGCCGCAAACATTAAAAATAACCCCCGCAATTAGGCCTGTTTTTTGTAGTGAGTGCCGCACGTGTACTTAGTTAACAACTAAGGACGTGACAATTCCCTGGTAAAATTCTAAAACCTATTGATTTGCTACGAAAGTTCTTGAAAGATTCTAGCTATGTAGAGAATTCTAGAAATGGAACTTACTTGTAAATAATAAGGGACTTGTATATTAATTATTATTTACTCACTGATCCCTAGGAAACTAGTATATAAAGGGTCTATTTATTTGTAAATAATCTAGCAAACAATTCAAATTCTCTCTAATACAAAACTTCCTTTAGCAATTCTCTTGTGCCCTTCCTAAAATTCATTTAGCAATTATAAGTGTAGTAAGTGTAAATGCCTAATTTTTGGTTTTTCTTTTATTTTATATTTTTAATAATTATTATGTGTGTATTTATAAGTTTTTGAATTAGATTTTAGTTAAATATTCTGATAAGGGGTTGAGGGATTGGTTTGATGCTTTATTTAGCTAAATTGGGCCAAAACAAGCCCATAAATTTGAGCCCAGGACCCGGTCCACAGACGCCTAAAATGACGTCGTTTTGATAAGTAAACCAAGATTAAATCTCATCCAGTCAATCTCATTTGATCCAACGACTCTCCTTCCTTATTGTATCAGGTATTTAAATCGCTCATTCCCCAAAAGTTTTGCGCCATTTCCCCTTTTCTTCCTCTCTTTTCTGACTCTCCCCTATCTTTTTTCAAGACCAGCCATCCGCCACCCTTCTATGCCGGAAATCGCCACCACCGGCAGGCCCCCGTCCAAACACCATAAAAGTTACACCATTCTTCTCCCCTCACTCTCCTCTTTTTGATTCTAAGCCTCAAAACTTTCAAAACCCTCACTAAATTCGTAGATCTAACCTTGGCCGAAACCCAACCCGCCGTCTATCACTTCCAAAGCCCACAAAAAATACACCACCGGCCTATTATCTCTATCCTCTTCTCCATTCCATGCCTCAAAACCTTCAAACCCCTCCAAAATCCTACCGAACTCCGACTGACCACCCTACTACCGCAACCACTCCGCTGATCCACCACCCAAACAACCCCGATAACTCTTCTTCTATGCATAAGCACGACCCCACAACATCATTTTCCCTTTGGCATAATTTAGAATTAACCCCAATAATGCCGCGATTTATCTTTTCCAGCATATGCCATTGAGAAAATAGTGCTCGGGCAGTCGATTTGTTGCAGTTTGCATCGCCCTTGAGATTTGAGGAGAGTGTTCGTTTGGTGCAACCCCCAAATCTTTTTATTTTTCTTTTAGTTTCTGAATTTTGCTCTTAGTTTGTGGGTTTTGTTTGTTTGTTTTGATCGATAGTATGATTGATGATTACTCGTCTTTATTTAGTCTAGTTGTTCATTAATTTGTCATCCACCAAATTGATCTTAGTGTCGTTGGATCGTCATAGTTAGTTGTTTGTTTAAATTGATATTAGTTGTTTTCGATAGCTTACCAATGTTCATTTAAGTTATGTTTTAGGCAGTGTTCCCCGATTTCAGTTGTCGTTTCTGTTAGTTGCATAAATAAAACTTATTTAATCTAGTTCATTGGATATTTAGTTTAGTTCCAATTTAAGCCTTTTTGTTGCTTTATGATTGGGTTAAGTTTGAGTTTTTAAGTTTGTATTGCTTAGTTGTTTACTTTTACTGTTTTAAGCATTCTGGAAAATACAATTGTTTTACCTTATTATTATTTTTTGTGAAAAGATACAAATAAAGTTTGTTTTCTGCTACGTTATGGATCCTGAACCTACAGTTACAAGTTCAAAAGTTAAGGACACTTGGTCCTGTCGAGTTCCAAGTTCAAAAAGTTAAGGACACTTGGTCCTCAACTTAGAATAACAAGTTCAAAAGTTAAGGACACTTTTTCCTGAACTTAGACTAACAAGTTCAAAAGTTAAGGACAATAGCTCCTGAACTTATAGTTACAGGTTCAAAAGTTAAGTAGGTCATGAAGTCCTGAACTTAGACTAACAAGTTCAAAAGTTAAGGACAATAGGTCCTGAACTTAGGCTAAGAAGCCCAAAAGTTAAGGACAATAGGTCCTGAACTTAGACTAACAAGCTCAAAAGTTAAGGACACTTACGTCATGAACTTAGGCTAAGAAGCCCAAAAGTTAAGGATAATAAGTCTTGAACTTAGACTAACAAGCTCAAAAGTTAAGGACACTTGGTACTAAACTTACAGTTACACGTTCAAAAATTAAGGACACTTAGTCCTAAACTTGACACTTGGTCCTGAACTTTTATGAGCAAAAGGTTATTTTTATCCGGACAAGTAAAGTTTATTACAGGAGTGGCTAAATGACTAAATACATTTTAAACGGTAGCTGAAATGCGTGTGACCTAACCTTTAGAGCGGCCCTGCTTGTCTGAATAATAGGAACAAGCTTAGAGCATTTTCACCATCTGAGGAGACGGTTCAGTTATTGGGTGATAACTCAGGTCATCCTCTACCATTTGATTCTCGATTTTTTATTTATTTGTGAAATATGAAGTAACCTAATTTCTCATCCTCTTTTGGAAAGGATTTTCTACTAAAATCTCTTGAGAATCATTGACGATTTTCGATTTAAAAAAAAACTTGTTTACCTATTTCTAAGTGGTATCTGCTTATGCGTTTGATTTTGTCACGAGCTCCAATGTCAGAATTCGAAGGTGATCGGGAGTTTGTGGTAAACTAAAAATCTCTTAAGCATTTTTCTTTCAACAAGCATATAACCTTAATCGTGTGGTAAACTTTATTTTTCTGCTTTGAATTTTGTTCTTTGCTGGTGAATTGGTCCTTAGTCCTTGATATTAGGGGTCAGAGTTTTTTTTCCCTTGGTGAGGTAGCTTACTGCATTGCTTGCAATTTCAACATTTTCGGCTAAAGCTTGATATATTCGCTTTTATTTTAAGCTAGAAAGCCCACAATATCATCTAGATTCGAATACTATCTCTTTTGCTTAATTGATGTTCTTCTATTGCTCTTGTGTCCGTTTTCCTGCTGCTTCGTTGCTCTTACATGTTTTCTCTCTCTCTCTCTCTCTCTCTCTTTTTTTCTTTTTGATTTTTCGATCATGATTATAACATGATGTATCTGTGATGGCAAAATGTTGTTGATAGATTAACTTCTGGATTTGAGGCAACTCAAACTGAAAGATCTGATCAAGCCTTTTCTTTGGCTTCTGTATTTGTGGTATGAAATATATGATTTATTGATGCTTATTTTTTCCTCTCTCCATATCACAGTCGATGAACCCTACAGCAACAATGAAAATAAGAAGAGAAATAAGAATTGGGTTGGACTAATTTCAGAGTTTCATGTAGGTGTTTTTTATTCAGTTTTAATCTATGCAGGTATTTTGAAAATAAATTTATGTATTTTCAGGGGTTTTAATGTTATTTACTAGATCTGAAGTTTGTTCCCCTTCTCTTTGATCTTAAATTTTGTGAAAAGCTGGATGGTATAAGGGTTTATTATGGGCTATTAGCATACATTAATATGAGAACTTTAGAAATGTATCCATTGTTGCTTGATTATTTAATAAAAATTTTATTTGATCTTCAATAATGTTGGAAGAAAATAACTGAAAAAAGTGAAAGTGTTGTAATAGAAATAGGATTTGATTGTATTTACACCCCATGACAACCCATAAATATATTTCTAGCTTTGAGGTTCATAATTTATTCATATCTTAAATCTAGAGATTGTGTGATTGCTTGCTTCATGATCGCATGTATGATTGTATCTAGGCTCTTAATACTCCAGGAAATACCAAATGTAGGATAGAATGAGTAGGTACGTTTTGTTTTTGACAGAAATTGGAATGATGATGGGCGTTTTGCATATTTGTTTGACTGTCAGGATGTTAGTTAATCTGTACTTTTAAGTATCCTATTTAGATACAAAAGGTATTTCATTCATTATTAAGCAAATGAAATTTAAAAGGTGGGTAAATGGTTTGTGGAAGGAATTGGAAATTGCTGTAATTTCTTTTGTTTGAGCAATTTATTGTTAATTTGGTTTTGCTCTTATTTTTGAATCTTAATGATGTTGTTTTGTTTTATTAGAGAATTTTGACTTTTTCCCTCTAGCGCAATTGGGTATATATGCATTCGTTGTTGTGATAATTAAACAGAACATTTGCTTATATTTTAACGGGGCGCTTCTGTATGATATCAAAAATTCAGAAAAGTAATTCCTGTCATATACTACTACATTTCTCTATGAAAATAAGCTTATTCTCATATTTTTTATTTTTATTTTTTCGAAAAAAGCTAGAAACAACTGAGTTTGCTCCTAAAGTAAAGGAACCTTTTAGAATTTCTGAGCTTCCTAAAGTAATGTAAAACAACAGAGTTTGCTTGTAATTTTTGGTGCAATCTTTATGCTCACTCTATATAATAAAATTAATGAGCAAATCAGCTATATGTAATAAGCTCTTAGGCAGAAAGATATGTTATTAGTGCAGGAATCTTGAATAGTATGTTAACAATCAGAGCATGTATATAAGCAAAATGTTCAAGAGAAAAATTACTTCAAATTAGTTGGATTTAGTCACTGATTACTACTGCATGGTGCTATATCTATAGAGCTTATGCCCCAATTCTAATGGAAGAAGTAAATATTTTCTATGCACTTTTGTCGGCTACTAATAAGATAACTGTACACCATTCATCGGCAAAAAAATTAATTGACATGTTTAAAGTTTGAAACCCTTGACGAGATGCGCAACTACTCAGAAGGATTTTAGGCGCTTAACCATGAGAGCAGAAATCTTTGTTGATGGCATTGTCATTTCTATGTTTTTATTATTCGTTTTTGCATACTAGGAAAATATATTACTCATTCTGTTCACTTTTACTTAACATGTATACTAAAAATAGATTTTTATTTTTATTTGTCACTTTACACATATCAAGAGAATACAATTTTTTTTTCCTGTTATACCCACAGTATTTATTACTCATTTCAAATTATTTTCTCAAATCCAATAAAATATGCATTAATTAATATGGGTATCATGGTAAACTATGCACTTCATTTATTATTTCTAAAGGGGCGTGAAAAGTCATAACGTGCCAAGTAAAAGTAAACAGAGAAAATATATATTCAGTAATTTTCTGACGAAGTGGTATCGGATGGCACCGCTTAAGCTTGTAAAGACTCTTACCATCTGTTGGAATAAATGAATATTGATACTCGCTTAGCTAAAGTGACTACCTGCTTCTTCTTTGTCTTGACCCGGTTGTTAATTGAGCTGGTCGTTTATTTGTTCGTTACCATTCTATGAAAACTGATGGGGGCAAAATTAACACTAAGAATGAATAACACTGAAAATGTTCGTTGTCTAAATGAATAACGCTAAAAATGCTCATTCGAAAAAGACAAAATTCATCTAATCAAAAAGTGGAAACAATAAATTTAATTGGAATTTGAAAACTCTTAGTAGTTTATTATTATCCATATTTCCTTCCCTATTTCCTCTTCTCCTATATATAATTAGAAAAATATTTTATAATTTTAAACAATTAAATTTCTAGTTACTAAATCAATCACTGATTAATATTAACGAAGGAGAATCGTAGTTTTATATATTTTACTTCATCCGTTCACTTTTACTTGTCCACTGTACTAAGAATACTTTTTTACTTTTATTTGTGCACTATACTAGATCAAATAAAAGACAATTTTTCTTCTTCTTGTTTTAACCTTATCATTAACTACTCATTCCTCAAATAATTTTAGTGCACTCTTTTTCCTCAAATGAAATACAATTCTTTATTAGTGTACTCTTTTTTCTTGACTAGGAAATTTTTTCACGGAATTTTTTCTAGTAAGATTTTAATGAGGCACTCAATAATGAACATCCGAGACGGAGTACTATAAAAATATTATTGTGGCTGTCCATTTATTTCTCCAATGTAGATAATCTTCCATTTAGTGCTCCATTGAAGTTTATCTCCAAGCAGCTGATGCAGGCATGTTGCAAGCAACTTAATGAAATGACTTGTAGTAGCTTCTTATTAAACAAGGAGGTTGCAGGCAGTACATGCAGACAGTTTACAAGCAGCTCAAGAAAAGCCTCGCAGCTGCTTCCTTTCTTTTATAAATAAAGTAGATTTCAGTTTATTACAAACATCAATTTGAAGTTCAATAATATATTAGTTTCTCTCTAAACTTTTCTTTACGTTACAATCTTTATTTTATAATACGTTACCAGTACGAGACTCTGCTATCTCGAGTAAAAGGTGTTTTCTTGTGCTTAAACAAGTGCTTTATATTGTTTAGGAGATTATAATTTTCTCTCATGATATCAAAGTGTCTGAGAAATATTTGATAGTACAAAATGTATCAACAACCACTGAAGAGCTAGTTGTTTGTTTAAAAGACACATGACACCAGTATTGTCCGATAAATATTAGATTGTGGATAATAAACGAAGGCCTTCGAAGAGATTATATATAGATATGTCATTCATATGATTATGTTAAAAACATATAATTTTGGTAAGGTTTGAGACACTTAGTCTCTAAAAGTAGCTTTAGAGTTAGAAAAGTCAACCGAGAGTTGACTTATTGGTAAACGACCTCGGAATGCGGATTTTATGCCTCTGATAGCTAAATGTTGTGTTTAACGTGTTTTTATATCGTTCAGTATTCATTTATTCT
This sequence comes from Nicotiana glauca, assembly GCA_026770625.1. Lineage (NCBI taxonomy): Eukaryota > Viridiplantae > Streptophyta > Magnoliopsida > Solanales > Solanaceae > Nicotiana > Nicotiana glauca. Next base: position 131,281 of record MU717520.1, on the reverse strand, counting down.
TATTACTCACTGAATTGGAAGTACTCACTTTACTCCCTGCACCTTGTGTGCAGGTTCAAGTATTTATGAATCCAATAGCGGGTATTGGTTGCTCAGAGGCAAAGTCATCGGAGTTTAGCAAGGTAGCTGCCCTTCGTTCACAGTAATGCTTCTCTCCCTCTTGATTTCATTAGACTATATTTAATACATTTAGACTCTTGTTGTATTTAGATCTTTGTAGATGCTCATGACTAGTGACATCCCGATGTCGGGCTGTGTTGGATTTTATTTCCGCAACTGTACGATTAACTTCTTAGTATTTGGGATTTTATTGAGTTTAAGATTTAATTCTGTGATGACCCGACCCGTCGTCTTATGTGTTACTGCTCCGTTTATCCCGTTTATTTCTTCTTAATATTTTATTATCAGTATGTGGTGGGTGAGAGTTGATTTGGATTGGTTTTGATAAGAAATGAGGCATTTAGTCTCTTTAAGGAAAGCTTAAGTTGGAAAAGTCAACCGAATATTGACTATTGAGTTAGAGGGATCGGATATGATTTACGGCGATTCGGTTAGCTTCGGGGGATAATTTGTGATTTAGGAGTGTGATCGGAATTGATTTTGGAGGCCCGGTGTAGAATTAGTCTTGAATTGGCGAAGTTAGTATTTTGGAGAATTTCGATTGATGGGTGAGATTTTGATCCGAGGCTCGGAATGGAATTTCTAGAGTTGTTGTAGCTTCGTTGGGTGATTTTAGATATGTGTAAAAATTTTCAGGTCATTTGGACATCGTTTGGTCGGGTTTTTGATCGAATGCATGTTTCGGAAGTTTTTGAAAGAACTCAGGCTTGGATTTAATGTAATTTGGTGGTTTTAGTGCTAATCGTGGTGTTTTTATGATGGGAACAAGTTTGAATAATGTATTAGGATGTATTGGTATTTTTGGTTGAAGTCCCAGGGGCCTCGGGGTGAGTTCGAATGGTTAAACGAAGAGTTTTTGGATTTTTACAAGGAAATGAGCTGCTGGTATCTGGTATTCTCGCACCTGCGGTTGTGGGACCGCAGGTGCGATCTCGCAGGAGCGATGGTGAAGCCGCAGAAGCGAAAACTTGGGAAGTTGCCTGTTTCCGCAGAAGCGGTTAGGAAGCCGCATCTGCGAAGCCGCAGATGCGGAATTTGCTTCGCAGAAGCGGATCTTCGAATCTTGGGATTTTCCGTAGAAGCGGAAGGAGACCGCATAAGTGGAAGTCGCAGAAGCGACGTTTGGACCGCAAAAGCGGATTTTGCTGCACAGAAGTACTTAATTCATCTTCGCGAAATTTTGAAAGGGTAACACATTTCACTTCGGACTTGGGGAGTTTTTGGGCGATTTGGAAGAGGGTGTCAAGGACTTTGATCAGGTATGAATTCTTGGACTTAAAATATGATTTTATGGTGTAAAATCATGGATTAACACTGAAAACCCAAGGAATTAAAGGTTAAAATTGGTAATTTAGAGCTTGAACTTAAAGGAGTTTAAAATAGGGATTTAAGGGGTCAAATGAACTCCGATTCTTGTAAATTTGATAGGTATGGACTCGTGGCAAAACAAGGAATCCGGTGATGTGAATTTTGTAATTTTTTGGGAAGCGGGCCCGGGGCTCAGGTTTTGCTAGTTTCGAGATTTTTGCTATTTCTCGATTGTTTTCGATTGGGTATTGTTCCCTTAGCATATTGTGATGTATTCGCTCTGATTTTGGTTAGATTCGACGTACGTGGAGGCCGATTTGAAGGACAAGGGCGTCGGGGGCTAGAGATTTCACCGGTTCGAGGTGAGTAATACTTGTAAATGATATCCTGAGGGTTTGAAACCCCGGGTTTGCACATCATAGTGCTGTATTGAGGTGACTTGCACGCCAGATAACGGGTATGGGGTAGAGCACCGTTGGGGATTGTGACTTGATCCGTCCCGCTTAATGAAATAACTACCTAATTGATTGAAGCTAGTTGATATCCTTATAAAAATGGATTAATTGTCTTAGTTGGGCCTCGTGCCAACTGATTGAATCCTTTAGGGATTATTATCAATGTTTTCATGATACTTGGCATGTTAAATGATTTCAGTCCTGAGTTAAACACTGTTTTGAAATGTCTAGTCATACTTCTAAGGTTTTAAAACTTAAACTACATTTTCTGACGTTTGGAGCTGATAACTATTACTTGACATCGCTCTAGTGGCTCATATGCATATTCTGGACTGAGGATGGATCGGGCTGCACGCTGCAGTGGTGTGATATTGATATTGCACTTGGGTTGTAGGAGCCCTTTCGGAGTCTGAACCCCCACAGTGTGCGCGGGTACCCAAACGGATTGGGCTGTGCGCCGCAGCGGTCATGTGTATTGCATTACATTCATGCGTTGTTTACTGTTTGTACTTCGTGTCATGACATTTAGCACTCTCATATCATTGGCATCCATGCTACTTCTTGCATTGTTTACCAGATACCCTGGTGTTATTTGTTGGTAGAGTGCTGTGCCTGAGGGGCTGACTTATGTGCTGACTTGCACTACCTGATATCGCATTCATATGCTTGATTGTTGGAAGAGGATATTTTCAAGAGAGGTTTTTAACTGAACCAGATATTTCTAAAGTATTTTCACGATTTTACTGTTTTCTCAAAGGGTCATAATGTCCTATATAGCATGATGGAGTGCTCTTATGTGATTTCTTGCCGCTCAGTTATCATTTACTCTTATTACTCATTGAGTTGGAGTACTCACTTTACTCCCTGCACCTCGCATGCAGTTGCAGGTATTGATCACCCGGAAGCGGGTTAATAGCTGATTGAAGGTATTACTACTGTATTGGGCAAGGTGACCGCCAGCGTTCACGGCACCGGACTTCATCTTTTGATTCCAGATTTTATTTCGTATATTATTATTGACCCAGTAGTTCTGTTCATCCCTCTTTAGATGCTCGTGACTTGTGATACCCCGGTCGGGTTGTTTTGGGTTGTAATTAAAGGTTTTAATGCCATTAAGTTATATTCTCTATTTATTATGTTTAATAATTTGGAAAGGGGCGTCATTGTTCTGTTGGCTAACCTTGTCTTCACGAGAGGCACCATCACGATCGGGTTTGGAAATGAGGTCGTGACAAGTTGGTATCAGATCCTAGGTTACTAGGTCTCACGAGTCATGAGCAGGTTTAGTAGAGTCTCGCGGATCAGTACGGAGACGTCTGTATTTATCCTCGAGAGGTTGCAGAACTTTTAGAAAAACTTCCCATTCTTGGAACTCTTATTGTGCGTACTTGATTCAGCCTGAGATATAACTCTTGAAATTCCTTCTACACGTCTGTATGCGCACATGAGCGCTCGGTATTGTATGTACCTTGATGGCTTGTGATTCCCCGATCAAGGGGCGGGATGTGATCTCCGTGAGTTTGATGTTGGTCCAGTCTGGAGGACTTGAGGCCGGATCTTTGCCTATGGCTTGAGCACCGAGGTGCTGATTGTGTGAGCAAGTGTTTTGAACTTATTTGTTCGGTATTGTCCCTATTAGCCAGAATGGCGGTTGGATATCCATGGGATGAGTATGTTAGTACTGCGAGATGTATCTATATGACTTGATAGTGACGAAGAAGTCTGTTGGATAATAGATGAACTATTAAGTGTTCGATTCCTATTGTGATCCGATGTGTAGCCCGAGTTATGGGCGCGTGAAGAATATTATCGTGTCTCCTAGTTGGGGATGGTAGTGCTTTACACGTGGCGATATGAGTTCAGACCCAAGAAGACTAAATAACTGTGTAATGTATATGATGGTGGAAGGCAAGCTGAGATACTAAACTGAGGCGAAGCAGGTGGGTTATCTCATGCGGAGTGTTCTTAAGTGGTATGATCCTTATGTGTATGTTAGAAGATCTCATGTGTAATTGAAGGGTATGTGTTGAAATTTGAAAAATTCGGGTCGCTTAAGAGAGTGGACTCAGTTGACGTGGGGATGAATGCAAGAATTGTAGAGGATTTCAGTACTAGATGATCTGTGTTTTCAAAAACTTGTAAATGATTTGAGTTTAATCTCACTATGGTATTGTGACATCATTAGAGTAAAAGTGTTATGAGTTGTTGAGTGTGTCCTGATAGATGGCTTGGAGCCAAGTTGGGGAGGTTGCTGTTGGTTAGCTGATCGCACGATTATGTGCTATGTTGTTTCCGCTTCGAGGTATGCTGTCAGATCAGTCCTGGTTGCAAAAAATGAGCCGAGGATGGCATGAGTGAAGCAAAATTTTGATAAAGGTTATATGGTGCTTCATAGATGTGAGGAAATAATATGATGTCTTGAGTTGTTGTTGATAAAGAATGCTCAGTGTATAGAGAAGGAAGATGTTTGTTTGTATTGGAATAAGATCATATCCTGTAGTGTCAGAGTGCTAATGAGGCACGAGTGGTTCTGTTCGTTAAGTCAGGTAATTTGCAGTTTGAATAAGAGTGAATGACTCTCGAGAATGGTTTTTAATGTGTTCACGATTTACATGAGATAATCAGGTTGCTTAAGGTTGTGTATGTGGTTAGAGACTGTGTTTTCATTGGAAAATATCAAGACTTGTGGTATCTGTATGTTAATTATGGGATTTTATGCATCAGTATCGGGAAAGTAATGGTAACGAATTCATATTCACAGGAAGTTCTTCAAAGTAAAGTATTCTGGAATGTGGTATTTCTGGAAATATTTGAGAGAGTATCCGGTGGCCTATGGGTCTTAGACAGTGTGGTCCTATGTTCGAGTCTCGTGTGGTAAGCTGGAATGAGGCATTGTGACACTACAGCAAGGTGGAGATATCAAGTTGATGATGAATCAGAAGGGAAATTAGATAGACGGAATAGTTTGATGGTAGACCGAACACGAATGGTAAAGATATGATTAATTTTTGTATGTGTTCGAGGCAATGAGTTCGTACAGGTATTTTGCAGCAAAGCTCTTGAGTTCTGATAGCTTGTTTAGCTGGGCCTAGTTAGAAGGATTCAGTCCTGACAGTTTAGCTTGTACAAATGGAGTTGGCAGAGATGTTCTTGTTGGGTTTTACCGTGGTTTGGAGACGTATATAGTGTCTATGGGCATGTGAGACATGGAATGAGTAATGATTTCTCTTCTGGATGGGATTGATGGATTGTTCTTGACTAGTAGAGTACGTAGATGTTTGTGGTTAGGAAGGGAGGCAGAGTTCTCATGTTATACTAGTGTGGTATGGTGTAGGCGATATGATGTGGAGGATTGGGATGAGTGTGTGTAAGGTTTCGGTTCAGTTCTAAAAAGAAGTTCATAAAATTCTTAGGCAACGGGTAGCCTCAGGTAATCAAGGAAATGGTATTCCCAATCATAGTGATTTGATGAGGGTATATGCTGAAGCAAAATGGCAATGTGATTAAGTTGATGGCACTTCGGTAATGTTGCGGCTTTCTTGTTAGATCGACTGCTGATGTATGAGTTGTTGATGGCACAGGGAAATTTTAGAATTATCTCGTGGAATGAATGGGTACTTTATGTGTGATATGTATTCATACGGCGGAATTTGGGATCAGGTACGGTGATTCACGTGCTATATGGAGTTGGAGACTGGGAGTTCTCAGGTACAGACTATGTGGTGGTTGTGGATCGTGTGTATCGGCACTGTTTAGCGGCTATTGGGATTTGGAGACCCGAGTGGATCTTTCTTTGCTTGATATATTAGATTTTGGATATGATGTTGGGGTGTAGACTGATTGTCTCAGTGTTGGGTTATTCTAGACTATTGTGCTATGGGTTATGTCGGAAAATGCCACAGGTTGCGTGGCGGAGTGCATCGGATGATGTTCTAACAGGGTGGTTTGTATTCCAAAGACCAGCGGACGGTTGGGAAGGATTGCTTTCCTTAATTGGGCCTTTGTGGCAGATATCAGTGTAGAGGTTCTATCATTGATTCAGTTCCAGTATTGAAAGACTCTTTTTCGGATGCGTTTCTTGTGGCCGGGCATGTCGCCGGGCGAGGTTGTGGGTTTCGGTATTTATTGGTGCCGGGCACCGTATCATACGGCTCCAGCAGGAGTTAAAGTAGTGGAAGGAGCAGCTTTAGGCTTCTTGGTAATGAGTTCGTTGGTAAGCTGATTGGATACATGTTTAGCTTGAGTTGGCTTGGTTGGCCCTGAGTTGTATCGTTGAGGGATAGCTTGATTTGATCGTTCTTGAACTTGTTAGTGATCTAGGGAGATCTACGAGTTGCTTTTTCTCTGCTGTGAGACGTTATGATTAGTTGGATGTGGGCACCTGTGGCGCGGTTCTTTTGAGTATTCATAGAGAAAGTTGAGCGGGAAGAGTAATTGAGTGTTGCTCAGTAAATGGAGTATTGGTTATGATCTATCAGGTTGCGTGTTGTATGTTATTTGTTTCACCGTGGGTGTAAAGAATTGCCTTGGTTTCAGACACCAAAAAAAAATTTGTGCGTGGCTGTGGATTTTGAGCAAAACGACTGGAAGTGCTTCATGTGTAACAATGTTTGGATAGGATCGCGCATTGTAGCGAGGCTACGTGGAGTTATGACCTTTCGGGGTAGCTTCAGGTGTTCTATTTCTATGATGTGAGATGGGGTCTCAGCCGTGTGTTGTGATGGTACTGATGAGCTTGAGGTACAGCTCTTCCGTTTGAGTCATTTGTCATGGTTTGAGTATGTTTAGACCGTTTCTTATTAGTGTGTGTATTATGCAAGTTGTGGCGTAGGCCTGTATTAAGGTGTCATACCACCAGAGTGGTGTGTTGGATTCGAGGTGGTCATTGGAGTCATAAATGAATGCGAACAGATTTTTTTCCAGCTGGTTAGAAGGATAATATCGAGGTTTGGACCGGAAATCTGTTGTGGAATTAGTCAACAAGGAAGTGGCTTCATGTATGGGTAAGCTGAGGGATGGTTACGGTTTATCGCGTGTTTTATTTATTGTTAGCAGTATATGGAAGTGTTGGGAATAAGACTTTAGTTAGTAAGAGGTTTTCTATCGGTTTTTGGTTGTTGTGGTTAGCTACTGTGAATAGAAGTTATCGTTTCGAGTGTTTGGATTATGTGGTATATCATATGGTTCCACCTGAGGTTGCAGGTATGGTTTATTACAGATTGTTCAAGTTTATTCTGAATATTGACATGAGGTTTTGATTTTGTGTATGATTTCGGAAGGTGCAATGTGGTTCTACGGTTTATGGTCTAGGTGGACTGTGAAATTTCATCTGTGTTGTATTATCGGACCTATGTGATATAGGGTGACGTGGGATCACCCCGGGTATATGCTTGGTAAGGTCATTCAGCTATTGGTTGGCTTCTAGTACAACTCTGGGTACGCTCGAGGACGAGCGATTGTTTAAGTTGGTGAGGATGTGACAACCCGACCCGTCGTCTTATGTGTTACTACTCCGTTTATTCCGTTTATTGCTTCTTAATATTTCATTATCGGTATGTGGTGGGTGAGAGTTGATTTGGATTGGTTTTGATAAGAAATGAGACACTTAGTCTCTTTAAGGAAAGCTTAAGTTGGAAAAGTCAACCGAATGTTGACTATTGAGTTAGAGGGCTCAGATGTGATTTCCGGCGATTCGGTTAGCTTCGGGGGATGATTTGTGATTTAGAAGCGTGATAGGAATTGATTTTGGAGGCCCGGTGTAGAATTAGGCTTGAATTGGCGAAGTTAGTATTTTGGCGAATTCCGGTTGATGGGTGAGATTTTGATCCGAGGGTCGAAAAGGAATTCCGAGTGTAGCTTCGTTGGGTGATTTTGGATATGTGTGCAAATTTTCAGACATCGTTTGGTCGGGTTTTTGATCGAATGCGTGTTTCCGAAGTTTTTGAAAGAATTTAGGCTTGGATTTGATGTAATTTGGTGGTTTTAGTGTTAATCGTGGTGTTTTTATGATGGGAACAAGTTTGAATAATGTATTAGGATGTATTGGTATTTTTGGTTGAAGTCCCGGGGACCTCGGGGTGAGTTCTGATGGTTAAACGAAGAGTTTTTGGATTTTTGCAAGGAAATGAGCTGCTGGTATCTGGTATTCTCGCACCTGCGATTGTGGGACCGCAGGTGCGATCTCGCAGGAGCGATGGTGAAGCCGTAGAAGCTAAAACTTGGGAAGTTGCCTGTTTCCGCAGAAGCGGTTAGGAAGCCGCATCTGCGAAGCCGCAGATGCGGAATTTGCTTCGCAGAAGCGGATCTTCGAATCTTGGGATTTTCCGCAGAAGCGGAAGGAGACCACATAAGTGGAAGTCGCAGAAGCGACGTTTGGACCGCAAAAGCGGATTTTGCTACACAGAAGTACTTAATTCCTTTTCGCAAAATTTTGAAAGGGTAACACATTTCACTTCGGACTTGGGTAGTTTTTGGGCGATTTGGAAGAGGGTTTCAAGGACTTTGATCAGGTATGAATTCTTGGACTTAAAATATGATTTTATGGTGTAAAATCATGGATTAACAGTGAAAACCCAAGGAATTAAGGTTAAAAATGGTGATTTAGAGTTTGAACTTAAAGGAGTTTAAAATAGGGATTTGAGGGGTCAAATGGACTCCGATTCTTGTAAATTTGATAGCTATGGACTCATGGCAAAACGAGAAATCCGGTGATGTGAATTTTGTAATTTTTTGGGAAGCAGGACCGGGGCTCAGGTTTTGCTAGTTTCGAGATTTTTGCTATTTCTCGATTGTTTTCGATTGGGTATTGTTCCCTTAGCATATTGTGATGTATTCGCTCTGATTTTGGTTAGATTCGACGTACGTGGAGGCCGATTTGAAGGACATAGGCGTCGCGGGCTAGAGATTTCACCGGTTCGAGGTGAGTAATA
>MU717520.1:72617-103383 GCA_026770625.1 Nicotiana glauca | reverse complement strand
GTTTCTGTTTATTTCCCTAAGTTATTTGTATCATTATTTGATCTCTCCCCTCATTGCGTATCTCTTCTTAAATTGCAAAACTGTTATCTTCTAAATGTCAGCATCTTTAAATCTTTTTTTATTTGTAATAGTTTACCAGTATTTACAATGCTTGCTTGTTTACTTATTTTCTTGCATTTAAAGTCACAATTGTAGCATGGCCGGGAACCATACTAGTGGATCTTGAGGGGTGCCTAATACCTTTCCCTCGGGATAATTTCAAGCCCTTACCCAACTCTGGTTTTCATCTTTAATTCTTCTTAAAGTGTCCTAATGAACTATAATCATTAGGTGGCGACTCTCCAAAATCCAAAACCCAACTCCCCAATGGGAATAGAGTTGTCTTCCCAAATGTCGTATACCCGATTCTGCGAGAAAAAAGGGGGGCGTCGACACCATGGCGACTCCGCTGTGGATTTTCTTTAGGCTTTTACCATTGCATGCTATACGTGACTTTATTGACTTCTTTTATTACTTTTATTTAATGTCTTTATTTGAAACTGACTTGTTACTTTCACCGCTTTTCCATCAATGTGTTGAAATTTTTTTGAGCAATCATTGTAACTTTATTGTATGAACGTGAAAATACATGTCAATTTCCACTCGTGCCAAACATATACTATAGCAACGCTTATAATGAGTGGTTGCGTACTTCCAATACTATCACCCCCTAAATTTGGCAAAGACATATTTTCGGTAAAACCAGTCGATCAACGGTGTAGTCGATGGTTCCGTGCCTTTCCCTCTTGAGTCGTCCGCTCAAGGGTACCAGTCTAGCACTTCAAAATAGAAACCTTATTCCATTTAAATCGTACATGCATCATGGTCAAACCTAGCCGAGTCAGTTATGTTGTCCACATAATGACTTAGTAAGATAGCCTTGTCCAAAGTCCACCGGGTTTCCTTGAAACCCAAATGGACACCTCCACGTTCTGTGCATTTATTTGGAGAACTTAAGTGCTTTGTTATGCTAATTATTGATTTAAATAGTCGAGTCTGGTGGGGGTAAGGGCCTAACACTCTGTTTTGCAGAAAATGAGGCACGAAATCCCCAGATTTGGCATGGTAACCAATATTCATCCAAGGCTGCTGAATCGGTGGAATGACCTCCACTCAAGTGGTCAAACACTCGTCCGCAAGTATCTAGGGAATCTGCCTTCTCTCCTAGAGATTCAGCCCAACAACATAATCATAGAGGCTGCAACGTTGTTCTGGGATAGCGACAAGTCTATGTTCCACTTTGATGATCTTGAAATAACTCCTTTACTTGAAGAGATAGGGGGTTTAGCTGGAATTCTTTGGGAGACTTCGGGTTTACTTATGCTAGAAAATCGAAAAGGAAGGGGTTTCCTTAAGATGATGGGACTAAAGAAAAACCCAGACTTGACATGTTTGAAAGACTCTTACATCCCATTTGACTATCTATATGAAGGGTACGACCATAGCAAGTCATACCGCACCTAATCAGACGAATTTGCTATCACCTCATTGGGGCATGTCCATAGAAGGGTTTTTGTCTTCATGTTTTGCTTTTTGGGGATGATCGTGTTCCCTATGAAGAAGGCTAGGATCCACACCAGATAGCCATGGTAACCAAAACTCTGATGGAAGGGATTAGTGGGCAGACTTTCAGCATAGTGCCCATGATCGTTGCCGAGATATACCGCGCCTTGGACAAGTTTCAACAACAAGGTACTCATTTTGAGGGTTGCAATTTATTGCTTCAGCTGTGGCTCATGGAACACCTCCAGAAAGGAGAATACCGATAAGAGATTCTACGCAGAGATTGGGATGATCGTATCGCCTTCCACCAGCCAAGGCGTATGAATTATATGCCTAAAATGTTTGCACAAATAGAGGACGCTAGAGGATGGGTGGAATTATTTGATAATCTGAGAGAAGACCAGGTACAATGGATGTTTGAGTGGTTCCCCACAGATGAGTTCATCGTTCGATTCCGAGATGCACCATTTCTCATACTGATTGTCTTGAGGGGAACTTATCCTTACGTTCTTCTCCGAGTCATGAGACAAGCTGGGAGAAAACAAATCATACCGAAGGTCGATAAGACAAGTCACCTCAGGACTGATTTCCAGGATGACGATAGCCCTCACAGGTGCCAAGTTCAGCATTTGTGGCATTGCAAGATCGTTTTGGAGAAAGAATCCATTGAGACAGACAGGTACCACGCCAGTTATGTGCCTCATTATTTGGGTTGGATAGAAGACAATGGCATGGGTCAGCCAATATCCGTTCGGGGTCATAGAATTATTGACGAGCATGCTGAAACACAGGCTAAGTATAACCAACTGCGCAAGAGAATACGAGAGTGTGAAAGTTAGCATCAGGAAATACAAGAATCCTATCAGAAATTGATCGAAGAGTGGAAAGAAATAGTTGCCAGTGCCAACAACCGGTTAGGGTATTTGGAGCGGGGTCTAGTATATCTGGAAGGAAAGTTCATCAAGAGGATCGAAGACTGCCAAAACGCTGAAGGAAATGCAGGCACACACCTGGCCCAAGCCTACTTGCTGTTAGGACTACGCGAGTTGGTGGAGCTGTTCGAGGGATACAAGACTGCCAAATCTGGGGAAGGTCCTTCTGGGACCAAATAGTTAGGAACCCTTTATTTTGCTTTAATGATGTAATAAGGCCAATGGCCACTAGTGACATTTACTTTCTGTTATTTAGAGTCGTTTGGATTCGTCTTATTTTTATCAATAAAATGAGGAATTTAGCATTATAAGCTCTCCAAAATTATTTGTCGCTAGGCCTACCTCGAGCACAACGAGGCACCAAAATTAGGATACGATTTATATTCTCTCACAATGTGTTTAAATACTGCAACATTTTTCCTCAGAACCAATACTAACTTGTTACCTTTTTTGTTTTTCTTTTATTTTTATTCCCCTCCCCAAAGGTTAGTTCGTGCATTCTGGCACCTTCGGCATATTCCACAAGATCCAAGGGCCCTTCACATCCTCCACCTCTGAGTCCTGTTCGGAACAAGAACAAAGGAAAAATGGAAAACACAAGTGCTAGAAAGGAGATTGAAAGGGAGGAAACTTCTCAGGGTACCCCAATTGCTAAGGGAACTGCTGATCATCTTGAACAAAAATTGTTGAAATTCCAGGAAGAGTTGGACCAAGTTCAGAACTTGGCAAGCCTATCATTCTCTCTTGCTGCTCCTGATGTCAACAGCTAGAATCCCGCACCTCCACAAAATACCCCGTAACCACAAATACAACCTACTCACGCCCAAACCTATAACACATGCAACAACGCTCCATTACTCATCCCCGAGCCACTGAACACCACAAATGACCATCTCCACAACACTTCTATTTACGTGGATACTGTACCCCACTATGCCCAACCCATCTCAAATGCACCTGAGTCTGACGACAAGGACTCCCTCATCAGGAACCTAGCGGCATAACTCACGAAATTAACTAGCCGGGTCCAGGGTGTCAAAGGTAGCAAAGGCATTGAGGGGCTGAACTATGAAGACTTATGCATTCAGCCAGATGTGGAACTTCCGGAGGGGTACAAACCTCCCAAGTTCGAAATATTTGATGGAACCAGAGATCCTAGAGTCCACCTGAGGACCTATTGCGATAAGTTAGTTGGGGTTGGAAGAGACGAGAAAATCCGCATGAAACTCTTCATGATGAGCTTAAAGGGAGATGCACTATCCTGGTATATCAGTCAGGACCCCAAAAAATGGACGAGTTGGGTAGGCATGACATCAGACTTCATGGATAGATTCTGTTTCAATATGGAGAACGCACCAGATGTGTTCTACATACAAAATTTGAAGAAGAAGCCCATCGAAACATTCCGCGAGTATGCTACTCGTTGGAGGTCAGAAGCTGCAAAGGTCAGGCCAACCCTGGAAGAAGAGCAAATAAATAGGTTCTTCGTCCGGGCTCAGGATCCCCAATATTACGAAAGGTTGATGCTGATCGAGGGTCAAAATTTCTCTGATATCATCAAACTCGGAGAAAGAATCGAAGAGGGCATCAAAAATGGTATGGTAACAAAACTTGAAGCATTGCAAGCCACCAATAAAGCTTTACAAACTGGTGGCGCTTCAAAGAAGAAAGATGTAAGTGCCGTAATGATCGCACAGGGAGCCAAATCACCACCAAAATACCGCACTTACCCATCACCTCCACTTGCATATCAGCCTATCCCAAATTACCAAGCACCCGCACCCTCCTATCCACCTCCCGTTTACCAGTACTCTCCACCTCTCACATATTAACCCACCTCGCCCAGATACTTTCAACCAGCACCTGTTTCCCAAGCTTATAATGCTCAACCCTCTCACTACCAATCACCACCCACCCGTCAAAATTTTCCAAGACCCAGACCAAATTTTGACCGTAAACCTCCCAGACAATACACAGCCATCGCAGAACCAATTGACCAGCTATATGAGAGACTCAAAGCTGCTGGTTATGTCACTCCTATTCCAGCCAAAGGTCCAGAAAATCCATCCTAGTAGGTCAACCCCAACAAGACCTGTGCGTATCACTCCGGCATGAAAGGACACACCCTTGATGAATGCCGTTCGTCGAAAGATAAGATTCAGATACTGATCGATAATAAGGTCATTGTAGTAAATGAGCCCGCTCCTAATGTTCGTAACAACCCCCTTCCTGACCACAAAGATGGAGACATTCATATGATCGAGATCGAGGATGATCGGGAACCTAAAGGGTCAATAGGTTTGATTGCTGAAGGGGATGAACCAAAGAAGCCAGCAATTACCCTTAACCCAACTGTTGTGCAAAATCAACCCTCCAGGGACGACGAAGTAAATATGTCTATACCTCTTGAATTTGAAGCACCTCCTTCTACAAAGGCATCTGGGCCGATTGAAGTTGAATTTGGAGTTCCAAAGGCACCTACACCCTTTGAAGTTGCTGTGTTACCACCAAGGGTGCCTATTTCGGTGGCAATGACTGACATGACTCCATTCCACTCAAATGCCATACCATGGGATTACACTGCCGAAGCTAGGAGCAAAGGAAAGACAAAGACAGGAGAAATGATTGCCGCACAAGGAATGACTTGAACAAGGAGGGTCTACACCCCAGAGCACCTAGCTGAGTCCGGTAAGCAAGCCCCGTGACATCCCATTGAGACAGGACCCGATGATCTTTAGAGGAAAATACAGGCTAAGTAATATTCGTTCGTTGAATAGTTGAACAAAACACCACCACATATATCTATCCTGTCTCTTATGGAGAGTTCAGACGCTCACAAGAATGCCTTAATGAAGATACTGAGCGAAGCCTATGTGCCCAACAATATAACCGGGGGTGAAATGGCGAATATGGTGGGCAAGTGCTGGAGAGCCACAAAATAACCTTCCATGAAGATGAGTTGCCGCCAGAAGGTTTGAGTCATAACAAGGCACTGCACATGACCGTGCAGTGCGAAGATTATTTCATCACCACGGCTCTCATCGATGGGGGATCAAGCCTCAACATCTGACCGCTTGTAACTCTCAGAACTTTAGGGAAAGGCCTACACGAGATCAGAGACGGGGCTATCAATGTCAAAGCCTTCGATGGATCCCAGAGATCTACTATTGGAGAAATCAGCCTGTGCTTGCAAATGGGACCAACATGGTTCGACGTCGACTTCCAAGTGATAGACGTCCCGGCATCCTACAACTTGCTGTTAGGATGCCCCTGGATCCACGGTGCTGGAGCCGTAGCATCGACCCTACATCAGGCAGTAAAGTTTGAATGGAACCACCAAGAGGTGACCATTCATGGTGATAGTAGTAACCTTATATATAGTCTCCAGACCATCCCGATGATTGGAGATAGAAGGAAAATAGGCGGAGAGACATACCACCATATCGAAAGGGTCAACGCTGTAGACAAAGACAAGTGGTGGGACAACTAAGATTGAAAGCATCTTGAATTGTTGTGGGGTATGAGCCTGGAAAGGGACTCGACAAGAATCTCCAGGGGATCACTAAGCCCATCAAACCGAAGAAGCATGGCACTACCTTTAGCTTAGGGTATGATTATACTTGGGAAGAATTCCAGAACTGGTTGCCACCATGGCGCGACCCCTACTATCTATTGGAGTTTCCGATACCTAGCCTGGAGCAGACCTTCCAGCCAGCAGATACTATGTATGGGTCCGAAGAAGATGAAACGTTGGCAGCCATGAAGAATTTGTTCATAGAGGATGATGATATGGATTGTTGTGTTCTTTTTTAGGAGGAGGGGGAGGAAGGCCCTTCCATACAAGCTGTGAATAGAGGAGACCGCCTCAGCAATTGGTCAATTAGGACCGTCAGGGCCCGGAAGGCTTCAGGATAGCAAGGCTAAACAAAAGCACCATGAATTTTTTTTAGCTTACTTTACTAGTTGATTTTCTTTCCGCATTGTCTTTTATTTCAAAAAGAGCTCCGACGTTTCAAACAATTATGGATTTAATCAAAGCATTTCGGTTTATCATATATATCTTGCTTATTATTTTCTCTATCATTTACTCTATTTTATACAGCATTACTATTACTTATCTTGACGATGAACCAACGACTGTGACTTGCAACGAAACAACGCAACAAAATGACATAGATTCAGAAGAAGATAAAATACCTGAAGAGGTCGTCAGAGAGGTTGAGAATTTTGTGAACAGACCTAAGTCCAACCTGGAAGAAACTGAGGTCATTAATTTGGGAGATGCAGAGAATGCCAAAGAAACTCGCATCAGTGTTCACTTGTTGCCATCAGAAATGGAGGAATATACGGAATTTTTGAAAGAATATGAGGACATATTTGCCTGGTCGTATGATGATATGACTGGTCTCAGCACGGCCATTGTAGCTCAGAAGTTGCCAACAGATCCAACCTGTCCGCCGATAAAGCAGAAGCTCAGGAAATTCAAGCCCGACATGAGTTTGAAAATCGAAGAAGAGGTTACTAAGCAAGTCAAATCTAAGGTTCTTAAGGTGGTACAATATCCGACATGGTTAGCCAACATCGTGCCAGTACCAAAGAAGGACGAAAAGTTTAGAATCTATATCGACTACCGGGATCTCAGCCGGGCCAGTCCCAAAGATGACTTCCCCTTGCCAAACATACACATTCTTATCGACAACTGCGCCAAGCATGAGTTGCAGTCTCTTGTTGATTGTTTCGCTGGGTATCATCAGATATGGATGGATGAGGAAGATGTAGAGAAAACAACTTTCATTATGCTGTGATGGATGTATTGTTACAAAATGATGCCATTTGGGTTGAAGAATGCTGGTGCCACCTACATGCGAGCCATGACTACTATCTTTCATGGCATGATACACAAGGAGATCGAGGTATATGTGGACGATGTCATCGTCAAATCCAAGAAAGCTACTGATCATATGGAAGATCTGAGAAAGTTCTTCAACAGACTGAGAATGTATAACCTGAAACTGAATCCCACCAAGTGTGCATTCGGGTTTCATGCCAGAAAACTACTGGGTTTCATCGTGAGTCGTCGAGGAATAGAATTGGACCCATCAAAGGTCAAAGCCATCCAAGAATTGCCACCACTAAAGAACAAGAAGGACGTGATGAGTTTCTTGGGGAGACTCAACTATATCAGCTGGTTCATAGCCCAATCCACAGTCATTTGTGAACCCATCTTTAAAATGCTAAAGAAGGACGCTGCTACTAGATGGACCGATAATTGTCAGAAAGCCTTTGACAGAATCAAGGAGTACTTGTCAACGCCACCGGTCTTGGTTCCGCCCGAGCCAGGAAGGCCCTTATTGCTTTATCTTGCAGTTTTGGATGTAGCATTCGGTTGTGTTCTGGGACAACATGATGAGACGGGAAGAAAGGAACAGGCCATCTACTACCTCAGTAAGAAGTTTACCCCATACGAGGCCCTCTACTCCTTATTAAAGCGCACCTGTTGTGCTCTAACTTGGGTAGCTCAGAAATTGAGGCATTACTTCTGTGCCTACACCACTTATCTCATATCCAGGATGGACCCGCTGAAGTACCAGAAGCCCATGCCCACTGGCAAGCTCGCCAAGTGGAAAATCTTGGTGAGTGAGTTCGACATTATTTACGTGACTCAGAAGGCAATCAAGGGTCAAGCCATCACAGATCACCTTGCCGAGAACCCTATCGGCGGAGAATACGAACCCCTGAAAATGTATTTTCCTGATGAAGAAGTGTCTTTTGTAGGAGAAGATATTGCGGAATCCTACGATGGTTGGAGGTTGTTTTTCGACGGGGCCGCCAATTTTAAAGGAGTTGACATAGGGGCAGTCCTAGTATCAGAAACCGGCCAGCATTACCCGGTATCCGCCAAGCTCAAATTCCCTTGCACAAATAACATGGCTGAATACAAAGCTTACATCCTGGGACTCAAGATGGCCGTTGACATGAACATTCAAGAATTACTAGTGATCGGGACTCAGACCTGCTCATACATCAAGTTCGAGAATAATGGGCAACCAAAAATTCTAAGATACTTCCCTACTTGCATCACATACAAGAGTTAAGGAAAAGATTCACAAAGACAGAATTTCAGCATGTCCGTAGGGTCCAGAACGAGTTCGCTGACGCATTGGCTACTTTGTCATCCATGATCCAGCATCTAGACACGAATTTCATTGATCCCATCCTGGTAAAGATTTATGATCAGCCATCTTATTGTGCTCACGTTGAGGAAGAAGCGGACGGAAAACCATGGTTCCACGACATCAAGGAGTTCTTGACAATAGGAGAATATCTAGAACTTGCCAACGCCGCTCAGAAATGCACACTTCGGAGATTATCCAACAACTTCTTTCACAGTGGGGGAATCCTGTACATGAGAACTACCGACTTGGGTTTACTAAGGTGTGTCGAAGCAAAAGAAGCATCTAGATTATTGGACGAAGTGCACGCAGGGACCTGCGGGCCGCACATGAATGGTTTTGTCTTAGAAAAGAAGATACTCCGAGTAGGGTATTTTTGGATGACTATGGAAACAGACTGTATCCAATATGTTCACAAATGCATCGCTGTCAGATACATGCAGACATGATAAAGGTGCCTCCTAACGAGGTTACTGCAACAAGCTCACCGTGGCCATTTGCCGCTTGGGGGATGGATGTCATTGGACCTATCGAGCCTACCACATCAAACGAGCACAGATTTTTCCTGGTGGCGATTGATTACTTTACTAAATGGGTTGAAGCAGCATCATACAAGGCAGTGACTAACAAAATGCCGATTCGGGATTCCAGAATCAGTCATCACCGACAATGGTTCCAATCTCAACAACGACTTGATGAAAACAATATGCGAGACGTTCAGGATCAAACATAAGAACTCTATAGCCTACAAACCTCAGATGAATGGAGCTGTAGAGGCGGCCAACAAGAATATCAAGAAGATACTAAGGAAGATGGTCAAAAGTCACAAATAATGGCATGAGAAGTTAGCATTTGCTTTGCTGGGATACCGCACCACGGTCCGCACATCAACGGGGGAAACTCCCTACATGCTGGTTTATAGTACAGAGGTGGTCATTCCCGCCGAGGTAGAAATTCCCTCCTTGAGGATCATACAAGAAGCAGAGTTGGACGACGCAGAATGGGTTAAAGGCCGCTACGAGCAGTTAGCCCTTATAGATGGGAAAAGGATGAATGCAGTTTTCCACGGTCAGTTGTATCAGAACATAATGTCCAGAGCCTTCAACAAGAGGGTTAAGCCAAGGAAGTTTACACCGGGGCAGCTGGTGTTGAAGAAGATATTCCTACATCAAGATGAAGCCAAGGGGAAGTTCTCTCCCAACTGGCAAGGTCCGTACATGGTTCACCGGGTTCTAACTGGAGGAGCCCTTATTCTTGCAGAAATGGACGGAGAAGTGTGGCCAAACCCAATCAACTCAGATGCAGTGAAGCGATATTATGTGTAATCACCTCTGATTGCTTTATGATGTAATTTGAACTACGCCTGACCTGATTCTCGTTTAAGAGGGGGATACGTAGGCAGCCTTATGGGTTCGGTCACAATTTAATAAAAATCTCATTTCCCCCTATTATTGGAGGTGGGGCAGAATTTTGAGGAGGACCCTCAAAATTCTGAAGTTGGTCTTCAGCCGCTCATCACCAAGGATGTCACCGCAGTAAACTGGGGCAGGATTTTGAGGAGGGCCCTCAAAATTCTGAAGCTGATTTTCATTCTTTCAGCGCAGCCGTCAGAAGTGTCAGCCAGTGAACTAGGACAGAATTTTGAGGAGGGCCCTCAAAATTCCGGAGCGAGAGAGGTTGCAGTGTTTTGAACCACATTGCAGTCGTTGGTTCATTTAAACAAAACTATTTTCCACTTACGTTATATTTATTAAAACATGCATGACTATGACAGCTACTGTTTAGCAACGATACCCCAATGATGCACGATGTCGGAAGCCACAGAAGAGTGAACTAACCTTTCCCCTTTACAAAACTCACAATTTTCTTTGGATGCAGGCACCCAAGTCACAAAGTTACCAAACATGTTATGCAACCGCATCGAACCGTTGCGCCTATGCGCATTCGCTATCTGCACGCAATGGCCCAGCAGCTGCAATATCACGATCAGCTATCAGCTAAGAATTTTTGGTTCTTACTATTCACTTTATCTTATTGCATAAGGCTACCTTTCTGCCTTTCGAGACTACGCGTTGTCTCCATCTGCATTTCCCCGCATTGCCTAAGACTACCTTTCTGCCTTTCGAGGCTAAGCGTTGTCTCCATCTGCATTTCCCCGCATTACATAAGGCTACCTTTCTGCCTTCTGAGACTAAGCGTTGTCTCCATCTGTATTTCCTGCATCGCATAAGGCTACCTTTCTTCCTTCCGAGACTAAGCGTTGTCTCCATCCACATTTTCTGCATTGCATAAGGCTACCTTTCTGCCTTCCGAGACAAGGGTTGTCTCCATCTACATTTCCTGCATTGTATAAGGCTACCTTCTACCTTCCGAGGTTAAGCTCTACCTCCACTTGTATGGCTGAAATATCGCCACCTTTACTTATGTCTTGCATTGGCTGAAGCGTCGCCTGTCTTATTTAAATTTATGTCGGCTGAAATATCGCCATTTACATTTCTTGCATCGGCTGAAACATCGCCAAACTTTATTTAAATTCTCTGCCGGATGAAATATCACCATTTACATTTCTTGCATCGGTTGAAACATTGCCTGTCTTATTTAAATTTCCGTCGATTGAAATATCTCCATTTTACTTTTCACATCGGCTGAAACATCGCCTGCTTTATTTAGATTTCTGTCGGTTGAAATATCGCCATTTACATTTCTTGCATTGGCTGAAACATCGCCAAACTTTATTTAAATTCTCTGCCGGCTGAAATATCACAATTTACATTTCTTGCATCGGCTGAAACATCGCCTATCTTATTTAAATTTCTGTCGGCTGAAATATCGCCATTTTACTTTTCACATTGGCTGAAACATCGCCTGCTTTATTTAAATTCTCTGCCGGCTGAAATATCGCCATTTACATTTCTTGCATCGGCTGAAACATCACCTGTCTTATTTAAATTTCTGTCGGCTGGAATATCGCCATTTACGCTGTTACATCGGCTGAAATACTGCCAAATCTTGCATTTCATGGGCTGAAATATCGCCAGACTGTCCAAAGGCGTCATCATTCGGAGGCATCATCTTCATAGACCGAGAAAACCATGCCATGGCCTGAGGACCCCACTTTATATCTTGCACATCATTATTCAAAGGCATCATGGTTCGGAGGCACCATTATCATAGCCTGAGGACGTCATTTCATAGCCTGCGAATCCTTTAATTCCCAGGACATCATGGTCCAAGGACGTCATCCTAACCGTCCGAGGACAACATTCATGGTCCGACGAGAACTTGCATCATGTTTTAGTCTATGCACAATATACGCCTATATTGCTCACTTGCAGGTACATTGGCTGGCACCAGCTTTCTCCGCAAGAGCGATTCCACTCCAGCTCCCGCAGCCTATCAACTTCAAAACACCTTTTGCTTCCCCCCAAGCGTTGTGTCCATCCTTTCAAATCTCCATCGGCATGTTCCGTTAATGGTTCCTGAACTACATGCGGCCTGATTTCTGTAAAACCAGGGATATGTAGGAAGCTCAGAGACCAAAGCTCGGTCAAATTCTTTTCAAATCGTCGCTCCCGGTCAAAATTGGCCATCATATCTTTACCCAACAACTCTTTCATCCTTCCCGAGTAAAGAGGGGCAGCTGTTGATACCCAATTTTTCTCTGAGTATTTTATATACCCAAAATACTTTCAAAATAACATATGTATGCATATATGAGCACACCCAATAGTTTTGGTAATTTACCAAATTTTTAATGGTTTTTAAACCAACTTATTGCCTATTTTTATACTATAAAATCCGATAATTATTCCCAAAACTATCATTTTGGTGAGCAATTTATTTGTATTCTCATATTTATATTAAAGTATAGCTAACATGATTTTTGCATATTTTTACAAATTCGTTTGGTATTTTATAAAACTAAATTACATATAATTGCAATACTAGCCTCTTTAAGATTTTATAGTATTTTATAATTATAAAATTGGTTCCAGTATTTTTAAATTAATATTTATATGTCATTAACTGATTCAGTAACTTTAATTTAATTCCAAAATCATTTCTATCATTTTATGAAAATAAAAGGGAAAACTGGCTATTTAAGTTTTGGCCTCATTTCATTTCAATGATAACCCCAATTCCATTTTAATTTTATCCTAAAATCAACCCAATTTCAAACCCACTTGGACCGACCCCAATTCCAAACCTGACCCCCCGATCCAACTATTTAACCCGCCCGGATTTCTTTTAATTCCGGCTGTTGATCCTTTTGATCAACGTCCACGATCAACCCTTTCCTTTTTAATTCCGCTTAACCCAAACCTAATCCTCATTTCTCTTCAGCAGCCACCTCTGAAACCCCCTCTCCTCTCAAACTCTTTCGAAGGGTCTCGAAACCCTATCCCCTCTCACCTTTCTCCGACCATAATCTCACCGGAATCTATGGCTTCCTAGGCCATGGCTGGCCTGTAATCACCTTCCTTCACCCTTAAACCATGGGTGTTCGAGATTTTGAGGTCTGACCTCGACGACGTCCGTTCAGATCCTCTACAGAACCGTGGTTCTATGGCCTCTCCGGCCTTGCTCTGGCATGTTCAAGCTTTAGGAGCTTATCTCTGGCCATCTCCGACTCGAGACCAGACTTTCTTTCAAGCCTTCTCATTTCTAGGGTTTGTCTGAAACTCTAAAGCTATTCGAGCTTTTTCTCTAGTTGTTTTCTTAGATCTATACTATATCTGTGCTATATTCGACGTTTTAAGCTTTTTCCCCAATTTTCCTTTCAAAATTAGTTTATTTCCAATTTAGGGTTTCTGAAAAGTCTTAAAATGATTTCTATTTCTTCTTCTTCTTTTCTTCGTATGAATCTGTCTGTGCCATGTTCTTATGTTCCCTCTTCCAACTCGCATGTTCTTTTTCACTTATGTTCTTATGTTTGCCGTGTTATGTATGTTCTTCTATTTTGGTGCTCTGTTCTTTCTTCTACTGGTTTCTATAGCATGCTTTTACATGTCTATCTTATATGTCCCTTTACTGTATTTTTTACGGAGCTTTTAATCCTTGTTTGCCTTTACTGGACCTTTGTTTGAACTCTAAGAATGTTTCATCTACTGTTTCCCTAAGCTTACATTGCCTCTTCTCTCCTAAACTTGTTTGAGTGACAACCTTTGCTTAAACGTGTTCCCTGTATTTCAAATTAGTTTCTACATTCCATTTGCCTTAAACCTACTATGCTATTTGTTTGTTTCCTTATAAGTCTCTGGAAAGAGACTACTGAGCCTGTTCTAGTTGTTGTCTTCTCGTCTATGCATCTGGTTCGAGTCAGCAACCCTAGTATTTGGCAGGCTTGACTTTGTATTTGGACTAGGGTTCTATTCAGAACCCTTGACTCTCTCAGACTCATTCTGAGTCTATGAACTAAACCTTCTTTGTTATGACTCTGAATTTTTCTATGCTAGTCTCTCTCTTGTTTCACATGTCTGTATGCTTTATATATGATAAACTCTTCTTTCAACATGCCTTTTGCAACCTTGTGATTGACTCCAAATCCTTTTTTATAAGGTTTTATTGAGTGTTATTTATTTTCTTTAAATTAAACCTCTCTTCACCTTTCCTGGTTGGATTCAGACTCAAATCCTGATTTTACTGGCTGTTGATTGATTTCCTTTCCTTATTTTTTTTCCCAAACCATGTACTACTAGACTATTTCCTTAAATAAGTTTCTATGTATTTACCCTCATTATACTTCTTTGGAAAAGATTTTGAACCCAAACCCTTTCCTTAATTATTCTGCCCGTTTGAAAATTAAATCCCTTGACTAAAGGGAGATTGTATGAGATTGATTTCAAGGTTATTTCTTACCTTTTTCTTACTTGTTTTCTGCACTATAAAAGGAAGCTACCCTTCTGCACCTTTGAACACCTACACTTTCAAAGACTAAGAATCTCGAGTTGCACTCTTACACACATTAAGCATTCTGCCTCCTACTCTCTTCTTCTCTTTTCTTCTCCTCTTTATTTTCTGAAATATCTTTGAGTTCTCTTCGAACTTCCAAGTGTTTTGCTGAAACCTGAGTGTGTTCCTGCTAATTTCCTGATGTCTGCTTGATCAGTTATTTTTCTTATTCTTACTTTGCAACTGGTATGTTCCTTTTAGTTTAAATAATGCTCCTCCATTATGTGTTTACATCCTAGTTCAGTTACGCTTTCCTTCATTCTGTTGCTGCAACTTTGTTACTGCTTCTTTTATGTGAACTCCCTTTCCCTTTCCCCTTTGTGTGTGAGTTGTGTTTCAAGCCATAGCAACACCTTAACATTGCTATCTATGACTCTGAACTGGGTTCTTTGAACCCCTAACTCAATCAATTCCCACTCCCCTTTCCCTTTTATGTGTTTGACCTTGGACTTGAGTCTGATAGTGTCTTAATCACTATCCAGACTTAGGTCTAACCTTCAAAGGTCTGCTCCTAACTTGTTTAACCTAAACAAGTGGTCAGGGGTGTGCCAGCCTACTTTATGGCTAGGTATGACCATCACATGTCGTGGCCCCCTAATTCCCTTTCACTTTGCACTTATTCCTAGCTATAAGTTTTGCCCCTCTCTTGCAAGCCATGCTTTGGGACCCCTGAGCTCCCTCTAAACTTGGATGCCTGAGAGCTGGATTTTCCACACTGTACTATTCCTAATTCTAATGGTATCTTGGGTGTAAGCAATGCCGGGGATCCTTGAGATTCCTTGGAACTTTGAAATACCTTGGATAATGAGAAGGCTTTGGAAATATGGATCCCGGAGTTGGTTAAATACATGTTATTGGACATTAGGATTGAATTAGTCTGCTTGGATCTAGCTGTTAGCTTTTGATGTATCTCTTAATTTCTAGTTTGATTCATTGGGTTGTAATAATTCTGTGTAAAACTCGGGGATTATAGTGAAAGGGTGTGGGAGGGGTCTTTATTTTCTCGCATCAATAAGGGTAGATATCATGCTTTAGGACTCTCTTTTTCTAGAAATCCTGCCTATAGGTCTATTTGACATCTCTGATTCAATCACATAGATATCATGCCTATAGGGTTTAGCGTTTAATTATGCTGCAAGTCACCTAGAAATCCTGCCTATAGGGTTTAATGTTTAACTATACCGTAAATCACATTGAAAGCGTGTATATAGGATTTAACGTTCATATTCTGTAACTAATGCATGTAGAGATCCTGCCTATAGGAATTCTAAGCTTTTCTAAAAATTCATGTATAGATATCATATCTATAGGGAATGCATATTCTTTAGGCAAACCGTAGGATTAATTAAAAACAGTCATCTCTTCATAAATTCTTTAACAGGTTCTGAAAAATCAAATGTAGATATTATGCCTATAGGATTTCGCATCAAATTCGTCTGATAATAATCTGTTAACTGGTCCTTAACGCCTTAATTCAGTAATGTTTTCAAAAGCCTTAATCTTTTTGATAAAACTCTCTCGAATCAGTGTACATTTGTCCTAAAAGCTGAGTTCTTCAAATCTGCATCTTTTCTGAAACAGTTTCTTTTCTAATATTCTGCCTAAGCATTTTCCAACTAAATTCTAGTCTTCCTGAGATCGTCTTTTAAAACTATTCTACAGCTTACTCTTTTCCTTAGATAGTTCTGTCTTTTCTCCGAAATTTTTTACAATTATTTCTGTGTTTTATAACCGGACAGTCCACTGATTTTCTTTGAAACTTATTTCTAAACTAAGTCTGTAGTCTGTGCTTTCTTTCAAAAACTCTTTTGCATTAGCCTATCTTCTGAAATCAGTACTTTTCTAAATAACTCTCGTTGAATACCTTAATACCTGACAACTGTATCTGAGTTGCGTAATGCAGACTTTCTGCCTAAAATACATGTGTTGAACCAGTCCGTTTGCGGCTTAATCTAAGACCAAACCAGTATTTGTTAAGGCATGCTAAACTAAATGATTGTTTGATTTCTGGGGTTAATTTGAGCCTTGTATGATTGTTTGTTCTCCCCTCTTACTTGCTACTTGTTTTGAATGTCGAGTAGAATTTTATCCTTTAAGCTCCATAAAGGCCTCCATCCCTTTCTTTCCCTTTTAGGATTAGAAGTCCTAATACCCCCGCGACTGATAGGATTGGGACGGGTAGTAGCATGCGGTAAGTAAATGATACCGTTTTGCGCTTTAATACCTTAACGGGGTGGGAAGGGTAGACATGGAGATGATGATTACACGATAACACTATGCGTACAATCAGGTACCGGTGTTGTGCGAATGATCCATGTAATGTATAAACCTAGGACCCCCTCCCTCTTTATTAGTTTGCTATTTTGAGATTTTTCAAAAGTTGCCCAAAACCTTTTTCAAACTTCCGTTTCTGTTTATTTCCCTAAGTTATTTGCATCATTATTTGATCTCTCCCCTCATTGCGTATCTCTTCTTAAATTTCAAAACTGTTGTCTTCTAAATTTCAGCATCTTTAAATCTTTTTTTTATTTGTGACAGTTTTTCAATATTTGCAATGCTTGCTTGTTTACTTATTTGCTTGTATTTAAAGTCACAATTGTAGCATGGCCGGGAACCACACTAGTGGATCTTGAGGGGTGCCTAACACCTTCCCCTCGGGATAATTTCAAGCCCTTACCCAACTCTGGTTTTCATCTTTAATTCTTCTTAAAGTGTCCTAATGCACTATAATCATTAGGTGGCGACTCTCTAAAATCCAAAACCCAACTCCCAAACGGGAATAGAGTTGTCTTTCCAAATGTCGTATACCCGATTCCGCGAGGAAAAAGGGGGGCGTCGACAATCCTCATCCCCCCTCTTTCCAAATCCTTTACCAATTTTCCCGAAATCCACACCAAAACTAAAGAATAGTAGATTTAAGAATCCAAAATACCTAATCCACCTCCCTCTTTGATTTTCTTGACGTTATTGACTCGTTTGGCCTAAAATTTGTGATGATCGATTGTTCTTAAACAAGAACAACCAAACGACATCAATTTTGGATCACTTCGAAAGTTGTCGAAATCCAGTTGATTTGTTCAGACTGGCTGAACTCCATTGGAATCACCTCTATCCGTCCATACTTCTTTCTATATGTACATCCTCACCTTGTTATATATAATTTTTGATTTTTATTTGTTTTAAAAAATATTTAAAATTTTAAAAAAAGTCGGAACAATCTTCTAAGCTTAGTTGAAATTGTTTGTTTGAGTGTTAAAATTAGCTTAACTAGATCATCTTTAGCACATAAGTTAGTTGATTAATCCATAAATTAACATCTAGTTTAATACATTTGTATGATTGTATTTCTTAATTGCATGTTAACTATTCTAATTAGAAATTGCTAGTTAATCAACTTTGGGGTTTTAATTAGATGTTAGGATATTTTTTATACATCACTAATTGCCGATTTTATTTGATATTGGCTTGATAATTTTGTTTTTATCCAAAATTTAGTAGTTTTAATTAAAAAAAAGAATTTAGAAGAATATTTTAGATGTTTCTAGAAAAGAGCATGCTGAAAAAAGGACAACTGTCCCAAGTTGTTAATAAAAGATGCTGGAAATGGGATAACACATCTGAAAAGAATAGCTGTCCATTTATTGTTACAAAAGATGCCAATTCCCTGATTTTAATGGAGTTGGCACAATATTCTCACATTCCCTCTCACTCATACAAAGCATACTCTCACACTCTATAAAAGAGACCATACACCCCCCCCCCACACACACACGTTAATTCTCTACATATTCACTCACTCACAAAGAACACATACAAATACAAAAAGAAAATTTTGCCTCTTTTTTTGGAATTCTCAAAATCTGAAATTTGGAAAGCTAAAAGGAAAATGAAACAAAAGGAGTTTCAAGTTGATTCCTATTTCTTTTCTTTTGTTCCATATCTCTAGGTTTCTAAAAGGCTGTTAGCTGCTAGAAGTGCTGATTTTTCTTGCTGGATTTGCTGGAAATTTGTCCAGATTTGGGATTCTGCCTCTGGTTTAGAATATTGTTTACCTCAAAAAATCGGAGTAACAATTAAATATGATTTATGATTTTAAATATATGTGATTTATTCCAATACTAGTGAATGCAAATAATATTAAGTTTAAGTAAGAAGAATTGATGAACCAAAACAGTGTTGTTAGAGCAATAAGGACCTCGAGATCGATTATGTCAGGGGCCTCGAGGTGAGCTAAGAGCAATAAAGTATGAACAATAAAGTAAAGGCAATAAAGCCGAAGAACAATTATTGAGCATGATAAATAAGAAAAGCAGAGTAGAATATTCTATTGCAGTGAATGAGATGATGCTTACAAATGATTGAGGTACCCTTTAGGAGGGAAAAACACTAATATGGTACATTTCCAACTGTTATAAATAATTCTAGTGGTACATCTGTATAACAACCTAGTACGGACTTGCATTATTTAGTATAAATCTTATCATATAATTTATGCCCTGACCCACATGTCCTTGAAAAATTCCCGCACTTTCTTGAGTGTCCTAGAAATTGTACTCCCCTCGAGGCAGAGCATGATGAGCCCCCGATTTGCTTCTCGATGTGCGCTCATCCGGGCCTGGCTTGATTCTTACTTCGAGCTTTTGGAACTTGGGCTAGGAGTGCAATCAAGTCTTCGAAATCGAGCCCTTTGATTTCTACCATATACAAATAGTCCCCGCGTTTCTTGGAAAGAAATAATATTAAACAATTTGGATTCCCGAAGTCCTTAGTGATGACGTCATGCCCGTAACGTAGGTGCTTGAAGTGATAAAAAATGTCATATCAACATGCTTCCCTAAAACATCAGATACGTTCAGCTTTTGTCGGCCACTTGCGCCGCCTGTCTCGTTGTAGACTTTTTATAAATAAGAGGCTATTTGGTTGAATAAAAACTGCACTTGTTCCTTCTTCATCTTCTTTTAGTCCTTTCCGTTCTTTATCTTTCTTCTAATCACCTATTTCTATAGTCCCAATCTGTGACCACAAGGTCACATGGAATCAACTTTACCAGTTACGCCAAGGATTCCTTTATCAAAGCTTCAGCTCGAGAGAACAAGAGAAGGGAACCAAATCCTTCCTGCATCAGAAGATATGCAAACTTTACACTGCTGTTCATTTCTCTTAACTTCAACCTGGTGTGGCACTTTATTCCTTTTGCTTTTCATGGAATGAGGTGGCACTATCATCTACTACCTTTTCCATCCCACACGAACAGAGTTTTGAGGATGAGCACTCTTGGATTGTTGCTCGTGCATCTTACAACCCCTTTTGGTTTTTTCCTTTTGCTTGTTCTTTCTTAATGTATTGTGGCCCAAAACTTCAACAGAATGCTCAATCTAGGTTGTTGGAGATATAATTACATTTATCGAGGGCCTCCTATCCTATATAAATGTTTCCACTCAACCAATCTCCTATATACCAGAATCCGTTGAGAAAGGTCCTGCTCATCAAGAACATGGCCGAGGAGCTCAAGAAATTGACAATTCGAGTTCAGGGTGTTGAAAGAGGTAAATGGATAGAAGGTCTAAATTATGAGGATTTATACATACAACCAGACATGGAACTATAGGAGGGTTACAAACCTCCCAAGTTCGAAATGTTTTACGGAACAGATGATCCTAAAGTTCATTTAAGGACTTATTGCGACAAGCTCGTGGGGGTCAAAAAAGATGAAAGGATCTGAATGAAGCTCTTCATGGGAAGTATTACCGGAGATGCCCTGTCCTGGTACATAAGCCAGAACCCTAAGAAGTGGGCTAATTGGGTGAGCATAGCATCAAAATTTATGGATTGATTCAGGTTCAATACGAAGAATGCGCCAGATGTCTTCTATATACAGACCCTAAAGAAGAAGCCAACTGAGACTTTCTGCGATTATGCTACTCGGTGGAGGTCAGAAACATCCAAGGTCAGAACAACATTAGACGAGGAATAGATGAACAAGTTCTTTGTCAAGGAAAAAGAACCACAGTATTATGAAAGGTTAATGGTCATTGAGAATCAAAAGTTCTCCGATATCATCAAACTCGGAGAATGGATTAAAGAGGGTATCAAAAGCGGGATGGTGAAAAATTTCGAGGCACAGCAGGCCATGAACAAAGCATTACAATCAGGGGGCATATCATAGAAGAAAGAAGTAGGTGCAATAATGGTGGCCCAAGGTCTAAAACCTCCACTTACATACCAAACACCTTCACTTACATACTAACCCTTACCTCCCAGATATTCCCAACCCACCACCGCCTATTACACTTATAACACCCAACCATCCTATTATCATTCACCTCTAACTCATCCAAATTACCAAAAACCCCGACCTAACTTTGATCGCAAATCACCCAGACAATACATTGGATTGCTGAATCCATCAACCATCTATACAAAATATTGAAGGCCGCTGGTTATGTCACCCATATTCTTGCTGTGATAATGGAGAATTCATCTCAATGGGTCAACCCAAATAAAATATGTGCATATCATTCCGACATGAAGAGGCACACCATTGACGAGTGCTGAATATTGAAAGATAAGATCCAGATATTAATTGATAACAAGGTCATACAGGCAAAGGAAGCTGCACCCAATATCCGCAACAATCATCTCCCAGATCATAGGGGTGATGGGGTACATGAGATAGAGACGGATGAAGAATGGGATCCTCAGGGGTCAATCTGGCTTATTCAGGAAGGCGATGACTTTAAACCCGCATTCACACTCATTCTTATTGCGGTACAGATATAATCGTCAGTTGAAATTGAGGTAACTACATCATTTCCATTTGAGGTAGAGGTAGCTCCACCCGCAGCCACACCTATTCTATTGAGGTAGAAGTGGCCACACCTTTCATACTGATAGTAGCAACCACACCTCCTTTCAATTCCAATGCCATACCTTGGGATTACGTTGCCAAAGCTAGGCAAAAGGGAAAAGAAAAAAATAGAAGAATCTGATGTCGCACAGGGAATGACCAGAACTGGAAGGATCTATACACCCAAAAATTTGGGAGGATCAAGAAAGGAGTCTATTACCAAACAACCTGTCATTGAAACTGGACCAGATGATCTTAGGAGGAAAGTACATGTGAGGGAATGTTCTGTCGTAGATCACTTAAACAGAACTCCCGCCCAGATATATATCCTTTCACTATTGCAAAATTTAGAGGCACATAAAAATGATTTGATGAAGGTGTTAAATGAAGCTTATGTGCCCAACAATATCACCAGTGGAGAGATGGATAACATCATAGGGAAAGTACTGGAGAGTCATAAGATCACCTTCCACGAGGATGAATTACCACCTGAAGGGTTAAGTCACAATCGAGCACTGCATATCATGGTACAGTTCAAAGACAAATTCATAGATAGGGTCTTAATAGATGGGGGTTCAAGCCTCAACATTTGTTCATTAACTACTTTGAAAATATTGGGCAAATATTTCCATGAAATACTAGCATAAAGTATGAACCTGAAAGCCTTTGATGGGTCTCAAAGGGCCACGATTGGGGAGATTAACCTTTGCCTGCATATGGGGCCGACTTTGTTCGATGTTGAATTCCAAGTGCTTGACCTATCAGCTACATACAACCTTCTATTGGGTCGAGCTTGGATACATACCGCTGGGGCCGTGGATTCCACGCTACACCAGGTCGTGAAGTTCGAATGGAACCATTAAGAGGTAATCATTCATGGCGATGGAAGTAATCCTATTTACACCAGTCAAACTATCTCGGTTATCGAGAATAGAAGAAGGTTAGGTGGAGAAACTTATCATCACATTGAGCATGTCAACGCGATTGAGAAGGAAAAATGGTGGAGTAACAAAATAGAAAGCATACTGGCATGGTTTGGGTATGAACTTGTCAAAGGGCTTGGGAAGAATCTCCAGGGCATTACTAAACCGATACAGTTGAATCGTCATTCCACAACTTTCGGGCTTGGATACCAGTATACATGGCAAGAATATGATGATTGGTCGCCTCCATGGTATGGTCCTTATTATCCTCTCGAGAAACCAGTGCCACATCCGGGTCAGACTTTTCATCAGGCCAATACAATATAGGGATATGCAGAGAAAGAAGCTTTGGCTGAGCTAAGGAACCTGTTCTTAGAAGGCGAGATGTGGACTGCAGTGCGATAATTGAGGAGGAGGAGGAAGAAGGCCTCACCATTCAGGTTGTAGAGAACATAGTTGTTATCAGAAATTGAACTGCCACACCATCCCGGGCCCGTCGAGTCCCTGGGTAGCCTGGCATTTAGCATGATTTATTTTTATAGACGTGCTAGGAATTTCAGTAATTTTGTTTTAAAGACTCACTTTGTTTCAATATAATTGCTCGAGTCATCGTGCCGTACTTGTTTTAGGATATTTTCAAAGTTAATCAATGCATTGCTATTTATTATTCATTAATATCTTTCATTTTTTTTACAACATTATTATTACTTTTTACGATGAACCGATGACAGTGACATGTAATTAGACAACGCAACATAAGGACAGTGACTTAAAAGAAGATGATAAAATATCTGAGGAAGTTGTCAAAAAGGTTGAGAACTTTGAGAACAAACCTAAGTCCAACCTGGATGAAACTGAAGCAATCAATTTGGAAGACGGCGAAACCGTCAAGGAAACTCGCGTAAGCATTCATCTTTTACCATCAGACAAAGAAGAGTACATTCAGTTCCTGAAGGAGTATGAGGACATCTTTGCATGGTCTTATGATGATGTGACTGGTTCGAGCATATCTATAGTGACTCAACAGCTTAATTACAAAAAACGGCACGAGAAGCTACCATTCACTTTGCTTAGATATCGTACCACTTTATGAACATCAACTAGGGCGATCTCCTATTTACTTATTTATGGTACCGAAGCTGGCATTCCAGCCGAGGTAGAAATTCCCTCTTTAAGGATCATAAGCCGAACTCAGTGACGCAGAATGGATAAGGAGGCGCTATGAGAAACTGGCCCTTATAGACGGAAAAAGAATGAACACAGTATGTCACGGTCAGCTTTACCAGAACAGAATGTCCAGAGCTTTCAACAAAAGGGTCAAACCAAGACAATTTGCACCGGGGCAGTTGGTGTTAAAAAAGATCTTCTCACATCAAGATGAAGCCTAAGGGAATTCTCTCCTAATTGGCAAGGTACTTACATGGTTCATAGAGTGCTAATAGGAGGAACACTCATACTTGCAAAAATGGACAGAGAAGTTTGGCTGAAACCAATCAATTCGGACGCAGTCAAGAGATACTACATTTAAGATTATTTACATTCATTCATCTGATATAACTGAACTATGCTTGACCTGATTCCTATTTAAGAGGGGATACATTGGCAGCCCTATGGGTTCAGTCATATCTTAATAAAATTTTCATTTTCCCCCGAAACCAAAAATTGGGGCAGAATTTTGAGGAAGACCCTCAAAATTCCATAGCAAGTCCAACTGATGCCATCATATGCCAGAAAGTCAGAAATTGGTTATGTAACTAGGCCATAATTTTGAGAAGGATTCTCAAAATTCCATAGCAGACCCGACAGATTTCATCGCACACAAAAAGTCCAAAGGATCATTTACCAAACTGAAGCAGAATTTTGAGGAGGACCCTCAAAATTCTAATGCAAGGAAGCTGCCATGTCTCTAAAAGTGTCACAGTCACTAATTCATCTAAATTAATTGATATTACATATCACTATGTTTTCTAAAATAACTCTATTTCATCAATAAGTGTATATTTTCGAAAACTTTATTCCCGTGACAGCCAGATGTTACTCAGGGTGACTCAAACATGGCCTTTTAGAACAGAGCAAAGCAAAGCAAAGCGAGTAGACGAAGGCACGAACCAACCTCCCCTTACAAAACTCATGATTTTTCTTTGGATACAGGCATAATGAACATATAAAGAGTATTCGCAAACATGCACATATCAAAGTCACTATTAATCAAGCCACCAGACGAAAATATATCTCCAGCTAAGAAATATTCTACTCCTATTTGTTACTTGTTCACTGCATAAGGATAAGCATTGCCTTCTCTTTGCATGAGACTAAACCCTATCTCGATCATTGCATGAGGCTAAGCCATGACTCCCTATTTCTATAAGGCTAAGCATTGCCTTCCCTATTCGCATGAGACTAAGCCTTGTCTCGATTATTGCATGAGGCTAAGCCTTGTATCCCTATTTGCATAAGGCTAAGCATTTTCATTCCTATTCGCATCAGACTAAGCCATGTCTCGATCATTTCATGAGGCTAATCCCCGCCTCCATATTCGCATAAGGTTAAGAATTGCCTTCCCTTACATGGGACTAAGCCTTGTCTCGATCCCTGCATGAGGCTAAGCCCTGCCTCCATACATAAGGCTAAGCATTGCCTTATCTTTGCATGATACTAAGCCTTGTCTCGCATCTCCCACGAGGCTAAGCCCTGCCTTCTCACGAGACTAAGCATTGTGTCTCTCTTTATAAGTGTTGCTCTATTCCAAACTTTGCACTATCTTCTTCTCGGGACTAAGCTCTACCCCAAACTCTGCACGAGCCTAAGCATTGCCTTGTTATCACCAAGTATCATATCTTTGTATTTCATGGCTGAAACTTCGCTATATTGTCCAAAGGCGTCATAGTCCGAAGGCATCATCCTCATATCCTGAAGGCACCATGTCATGGCCTAAGGATCTCTCAATACTGCTGTAGACAATAAATTGGCGTCGAGCAAATAAAATCAAGACCGAAAATATTGCAACAATCGTAGTATTTGATTTTGAATATTTGAGTGTTACAATCTCTATGATTCCTCTGATTCTACTTTTCTAGTATAAATTCAAGGGCCTTTGAGCTTGATCTTGAATTTGAATTTGATTTATCCGTCATAAACACTTTGATTGTTTCCACGAATTTTATCACAAACAAGTAGCCTTGATCTTGAACGCCTTGTGTTTGATTTGACTTCGTTCTAGATCTTGAATACTTGAATTGTTCTTTGTTCTTGAGCTTGAATAATTGATTTGTTCTTCGTTCTTGAACTTGAACTTGATTTCTTGAACTTGAACTTGATTGCTTGAAGCTTGAACTTGATTGCTCGAAGCTTGAAACTTGTGGAAGAATTTGCAGTGTTTGATCCACGAGCTCTTTCTTGCTTGTTGTTATAACTTCTAATGTCTTTTCTGAGTTACGAGGACCCCTATTTATAGTTGTGGAAGGGAAGAGTTATGATAAGAACAAACTCTTTCGACCAATCAAATTGAAGGGTGACATGGCCGTATTTGATTGGCCAGAACATGTCACTTGCACATGTGGCGCGATTTCATTGGCCTTTTAGTATGACTGGGCATGCCTTGTCATTTTGACATGTGGCATGGTCCTATTGGATTTTCCGTTTGACTTGGCGCGCCACGTCATTTGACACGTGGCACCAAACTAGGCCTCTAGGACGATGACATCTTGGGCTTAATGAAGTGGGCTCATTACTTTAGCCCAATTAAATGGGCTAGCCCAATGGATTAAGACTTATTTATTTAATCCATATATATTGGACTTATATAATTAATTCAATTATATTAGCCCATATATTTATTTGGACCAATATATCTTGAATTTAAAATATAGTTCAAATTATTTTATTGAATTTAAACTCAATAAATTTTGCATGCCTACAACTGCGTATCATTATTCAAAGCCGTCATGGTTCAGATGCACCATTCTCATGGCCCGAGAACACAAGTTTATTAGGGGTAGGCGTAAAATTCAAAAAACCGAATTCCGAACCAAATCGAATTAATTCAGTATTTCGGTTTCATTTTTTCGGTATTTCGGTCTACTTCGGTATTGCAATTTCAATATTTTGATATTTCAGTACGGTCCTCGGTATTAGAAATTTGAAATTTTGGTATACCGAAATATCGATTTTTTAAAATACATTTTCTTATTGCCCCAGTCCACTACCCCAGCCCATAGCCCCTGCCCACTCTAATAATTTTAATTCCAACTTCCCATTGCCCTAGCCCATCGCCCCAGCCTACTATAAAGATTAGGACTAATTCATTTAGCATGTTTGGCCAAGCTTATTTTTGGCTAAAAATGCTTTTTTTTGGGGCCAAAAATTGAGGTGTTTGGCCAAGCTTCTAGAAGGAAAAAAGTGCATTTGAGGAGAAGCAGAAGCAGTTTTGGAGAAGCAGAAAAAAGTAGCTTCTCTCCAAAAGCACTTTTTTGAGAAGCACTTTTGAGAAAAATACACTTAGAAGCAGTTTTTAACAGCTTGGCCAAACACTAATTGCTGCTCAGAAGTGCTTTTCAAACCAGTTAGCCAAACACAAACTGCTTCTTACCAAAAGTACTTTCGAGAAAAGCACTTTTGAAAAAAAGTGCTTCTCAAAATAAGCTAATTTTTGCAGCTTGGCCAAACAGGCTATAGGTTAGGTCATTAGCAATTCTACAGTACTGATAGTCAGATACAGTGACTGAGTGGGCGATTAGGGAATTAGGCAATTTTCAAGCTCGATTCGATTCCTCAGCCCTCACTCCTCACTAATTCCGGGCAAACGAAGATCTTCTCAGTTTCAATTTTCAAAGGTATGTTTCTATTTGCTTTTTTTTGGTTGTTGACTTGCTTTAGCAAAGGATCCCTTATTTTGTTATTCCTTTTTCTTTCTGAAATTAATGTCTTTTTCTATATGTGGCAAAATAAGTACAAAATCTAACTTATTTATCAGCGCAAGGTATACTTGGTAACTCCATTGAGTATGCTAGTTCTTATCAGTGTGCCGAAAAAGTAAAAACCCAAAAAACAAACAGTGTGTGTGTTCTGAAATCGTGTTTCAAATATTTTAAAGAAAGTTGCTAGCAAAATTGGAAGGAATAAAGATCCTTCCTTCCTTGGTGTTTTGAAGAGAAATCCTAGTCTTTTTTGTACCATATAGTCAGAATATAAGCTCTAATTGACTTGCACGTTCAAGACTTTTTGGGGTTCACTATTTTAGAAACTTTGGTAGCACTTGTAGGGAGAAGCAGAAACATGGTAGTTGAAGCTACTCATAGCTAGTTTGAAATAACTAAAAGTGCACTCTCATATTTACATTCTCTCAGCATTACTGATAGCAAGGTAGTTAATTTGTGTTCATATTTGTTGCAGATACAAGTAGAGTAAGTGATGCTGATTCAAGTGAAAGTTTACCTGTTACGGTAGATAGTAACACCAACACCATTGATACTCAAGATTCCAAGAAAATGAAAGCCATGCAACCTAGGTCTGATGTTTGGAACCATTTTGATAAATTTGAGGTTAATGGGGTTGGGAAAGCACAGTGTCAATATTGTAAACAAGCTTATGCGGCTAATTCATCTAGGAATGGAACAACAGGATTGAAGAATCATTTGCTTAGATGCAAAGAATACCCATTTAACATTAATAAAGATAATAGTTAAACAAAGTTAAATTTTCAATCTTGCCAAAATGACGAAGGATTAATTTGGAAATTTGAACAAGAAGTGGTTTGGAGGGCCTTAATTGAGATGATAGTTATTGATGAACTACCATTTAGCTTTGTAGAAAATGAAGGCTTTATGAAGTTTATGAGAAAACCACTAATTCGTCTTCCTTCTCGTAGAACAATAACAAGGGATTGTTATGAAGTTTATGGTGAATTGAAGCAAAATCTAAGAAGGTCTTTTAGAGAAGCACCACCAAAAATTTGCCTCATAACAGACACATGGACTTCATTACAAAGAATAAATTATATGTGTTTGACAACCCACTTCATTGATAGGGATTGGAAGTTGCATAAAAGAATACTAAATTTTTGCCCTATCACTAGTTATAAGGGTGAAGAGATGGCTAAAGCTATTAGGGATTGTTTGCTTGAATGGAAATTAGACAAGGTTTTCACTATTACCGTGGACAATGCTTCTTCAAATGATGTCACAATCAAAGAATTGTCTAAACAGTTAGATATGTGGAAAACTAATATGATGAGTGGTAAACATCTTCATGTGAGATGCATGGCTCATATACTAAATCTAATTATGCAAGATGGTTTGAAAGAACTTGATGCTTCTGTGACACGTGTTAGAAATATTGTGAGGTATGTGAGATCTTCGCCTGCAAGGACCTTCAAGTTTTGTCATGACCCCAATCCTGGTCGTGATGACTCCCAACACAATTGCTAGGCAAGCCCGACCATATAATACTCACAACCCAATCACACATCCCATTACCAATTTATAGCATTAAATTAACAGCAAATAGCTCGACTATGCTCCCGGGACACCTGAATCTGCACACATGGTGCAGGGAGTAAAGTGAGTACTTCCAACTCAGTGGTAATAGACATGTATAATGGCTGACAGTAAGAAATCCCGAAATATAACAATGCAAAGCTATAACCAATAATTCTACACATTTACCACCAACAACATCAGGTAATGACAGGTAAAACAGATAGATATCGATGCATGAATGCAATGCAATGAACATGACCGTTGCGGCGCGCAACCTGATCCATTTGGGTACCCGCGCTACTGTGGGGGTTCAGACTCCAAAGGGGCTCCTACAGCCCAAGCGCAATATCATGGTAGCATTCGCTGCGGCGTGCAGCCCGATCCACACTCGGTCTAGATATATGCTTGTAAGCGACACATGCACAATCAAGTTTATCATTTTTAGTTCCAATTATTAGGAATTATAGATTAAATGTTTAAAACTTTAGAAATTTACTAATCATTTCGAGACAGTGTTTCACTCAGGACTGATATCATGAAAACATGCTAAGCATCATGAAAACAGTGATAATAATCCCTAAGGGATCCAAATAATCGGCACGCAGCCCAAATATACTCATAACAATCCAAGTAGGATGTTTACCAATCAATTTCTAGTCAATAACACAATATGAACATCACTCGAACGGACTAGGCCATAGTCCCCGACCACAAACAACCCCCTACTCACCGTAGAGTACATGTCTCGCCTCAATATAGCGTCACAGTGTGATATACTGGGGCTTCAAACCCTCAGGTCATCATCTACATCTATTACTCACCTCAAACCGGCCACAAGACTAGTCTGCTATGCCTTTTCCTCTCGAATCCACCTCCTCGCGCATCGAATCTGGCCAAAACCACAACGAATACATTATAACAGGCTAAAGAAACATAACCCAATAAAAAGAACTCGAAAAACACCAAAAATCTCGAAGTTGGCAAAACCTGAGCCCCGGTTCCACTTCTTGAAAAATTACGAAATTGACATCACCAGATTCCTCGTCTCTCCACGAGTCCATACATATAAAATTCATCAAAATCGGAGTCCAAATGCTCCCTCAAATCCCAAATTCTCATTTCAAAAAAACCCAAGCCCTAACCTCCATTTTTAACCTTTAATTCTTTGGGTTTTCAGTGTTAATTCATGATTTTACACCATAATAACGTATTCTAAGTCCAAGAATTCATACCTGATGAAAGCCCTCGAAACTCTCTTCAAAATCGCCCAAAATCTCCTTAGTCCGAAATTAAAATGTTGAGTTATTTCTAAAATTTGTGAAGGTTAAATTAAATGGTTCTGCCCAGTCCTTTTCGTTTCTGTGACAATTTTTTACCGCTTCTGCGGCCTTCCCAACGCATCTACGGTTTTCCTTAAGTTGCCCAGGACCGCTTCTGCGATCCATAACCGCTTCTGCGGTGACCGCTTATGCGGAACTTAGTCCGCTTCTGGGGAGAAATGCCAAAGCCCCAAAACAGCAACTGCGGAGCTTCTTCTGCTTTCGTGAAGCCGCATCTGCGGTCTATTTTCCGCAGATGCGAAAACATCTGCTGCAACAAAAACCAGCAAATTTCCAACTTCAACTTCTCCCGTTCAACCACCCAAACTCATCCCCAGGCCCCCGGGACCTCAACCAAAAGCACCAACATAATCCAAAACATCATACGAACTTGTTCCAATCACCAAAACACGCCAAACAACATTAAAATCATCAATCCACCACGAATTCAAGCCTAAGTTCCTTTAAAACTTTCGAAACACACATTCGATCAAAAACCCAACCAAACGATGTCGAAATGACCTGAAATTTTTCACACATATCCAAAATTACCTAAAGAAGCTACAACAACTCTCGGAATTCCATTCCGACCCTCGGATCAA